>JAQQSZ010014614.1:0-11473 GCA_028646595.1 Phalanger gymnotis
AACATGGACTGAGACCAGTTCATGTTTTTCTTGGAGGCTTTTGTTGTAGGCTCTTTGACTTTGTTGACTTCTTCTGGCTGTATGTTTTGGTCTTCTTTGTCACCAAAGAAGGATTCCAGAGTCTGAGACTGGATCTGGGTGTGTTTTTGCTACCTGGCCATGTTCCCAGCCAACTCACTTAACCCTTGAGTTTTTCAGTGGGGTGTGACTGCTTGTAGACTAAAGAGTTCTATGTTCCAAGCCTGGGGGGATGCGCCAGCTCTGCCACACCAGTACTCCTCCTTCCCTGAGAACCCCCAACCAGGACTGGACTTAGATCTTCAGCAGGCTCTGTATTCCTGCTCTGATCTGCCACTTAATTCCTCCCACCAGCTGGGCCTGGGGACAGAAGCAACTGCAGCTATAGTTCTGTAGCTGCCCCACCTCCGCTGCCCCCAGGGCGGTGGCCAAACTGCAAACTCTATCCCAGTCCCCAGCAGCTTCTCCCACTAACCTTCTCTGTTGTCCTTGGTGTTTGTGGGTTGAGAAGTCTGGTAAGTGCCTCAGCTCACTGATTCAGGGCGCTAGGGCACGCTCTGCCCGGCTCCCAGTCTGGTCTGTCCTCTCTGCCCATGCTGGGCTCTGCTCCGCTCAGCTCTGCTCCCCTCCGCTCCCAGCTCTGTGAGGGATAGACCTTAACCAGAGACCATCCAGGCTGTCCTGGGCTAGAGCCTTGCTTCCCTATGCTATTTTGTGGGTTCTGCAGTTCTAGAATTGATTCAGAGCCATTTTTTATAGGTTTTTGGAGGGACTTGGTGGGGAGCTCACGCTAGTCCCTGCTTTCAGCCACCATCTTGGCACTGCCCCCTCAACAAGCATTTATTAAACACTTACTATGTGCCAAGCACTGTGCAGAGTTCTGGGAATACAAACAAAAGGAAAAGAAAAAAGGGAGGCAGATACTTACGGGGATCATGGTAGAGAAAATTTGAAAGATCAGCCTGGAGAAGAACAAAGACAGGGGTGTCTAAGATATTTTCCTTGAAATGGAGATTTGGGGAGAAACCACTCAGTCAGACAAAGTGGTTGCAGGGACAGAGTGTACTTCCAGTATGAAAACTCCAGGGGTGAAATGAACTTCCAGGGTAAGGCAACATAGCCAAGAAAGCCTGAAGATTAAGGGTTGCAGCCTAAAGAAGAATGAAGGAAGAAAACAAACTCCTCTATGACAAGGAAAATCGTTCCATAGACAAGGAAGTACCAACACAATGAATAAATATGGGGGGTGGGATCATATTGCTAAACAGTGGACAACAGAAGGGGGCAAAGGCCCAGAAGTGAAAAGGGATCCATTGCAAGAATGTTTAGAAGGACCAGTAAACATAACAAGATAAATTAAGGAAGTTTTCATATTGAAATAGATGGAATTAAAATTAGTGAAGGAAATGCAAACACAGGCAAATAGCAAACTTGGCAATTTAGAAAATTCCATGGAGACTCTTAATCAAACAGTAGGACCCATGTAATAATTTATTGGTTCTTATAAGACCAAATACAGTAGAGATGGAAAGACAATTAACTAAATAAAATCAAAGAACAGAAATGGAAGATGATTTGAGAGAACTACAAATATAAGTAACAGAGTTAGAGGATAGAACTCAAAAAGACAACCCTAGAATTATTGGTTTCTCTGAAAAATTTGGAGGGAAAAACTGATCTTGAATGCAATATTTCAGGAAATCATTCAAGGAAACTTCCTAGGCAATAAAAACAGAATACAGAGTGAGATAGACTATACAACCCCAACAAAGAAGAAATCAAAATTCAATTCACTAAGAATAGTAGTAATCAAATTCTAGAGTTGCAACACTCAGGAAGAAATAAATCACACATACACTACCATTACAATTGGCATAAGACTTTTTCCTTTGGAAGAAAAAATGGAATATAATATATTTAAAAGCAAGGTGGGGGGGCAGAGTCAAGATAGTGGCTGGAAAGCAGGAACTTGCTTAAGCTCGCCCCCAAATCACTCCAAGCACCTGTAAAAAATGGCTCTGAATGAATTCTAGAGCTGTGGAAGTCATGAAATAGCAGAGGGAAACAGATCTCCAGCCAGGAGAGCATGGATAGTATCTGGGAAGGGTCTATCACACATGCTGGCAGCAGAGCGCAGCCCAGCATGGGCTGTTCCAGGACAGATCAGACTGGGAGTCAGCCGGCATAACAGGCTGAATCATTGAGCTGTGGAAGTTACCAGACTTTTCAATCCACAAATGCCAAAGAGCAGGTTAGTGGGAAACTGCGGGATTGAGTTCAAACTGGTTCCGCCACTAGCTCTGCGGTCCTGGTTGGTGGTTCTTGGGGGAGGAGAAGCACTGCTGTGACAGAGCCTGGGGTGATGGTGGAGTAGAAGTAGCTCTGAAAACAGCAGCGCTTGGACCCTAAAGCTTGAGACAAAGTACTCTCTACTCTACAAGCAGTCATATACTGACAAAAAGCCAAGGGTCAAGTAGTTGGCTGGGAACATGAACAGGCAGTGAAAATGAACTCAAACTCAAACTCTAGTTTCCTTTTTTGGTGACAAAGAAGATCAAAACATACAGCCAGAAGTCAACAAAGTCAAACAGCCTACAACAAGTTTCCAAGAAAAACATGAATTAGTCTCAAGCCATGGAAGAGCTCAAAAACGATTTGGAATAGCAAGTAAGAGAAGTAGAGGGAAAAATTGGGAAGAGAAATGAGAGAGATGCAAGAAAACCATGAAAAACAATTCAATGACTTGCGAAAGGAGACCCAAAAAATACTGAAGAAAGTAACACCTTAAAGAATAGACTAACCCAAATGTCAAAAGAGCTCCAAAAAGCCAATGAGGAGAAGAATGCCTTAAAAGGCAGAACTAGCCAAATGAAAAAGGAAGTCCAAAAGACCACTGAAGAAAATACTACCTTAAAAATCAGATTGGAACAAGTGGAAGCTAGTGACTTTATGAGAAATCAAGATATTATCAAACAGAACCAAAGGAATGAAAAAATGGAAGACAATGTGAAATATCTCATTGGAAAAACCATTGACGTTGAAAATAGATCCAGAAGAGATAATTTAAAAATTTTTGGACTACCTGAAAGCCATGATAAAAAAAAGATCCTAGACATCATCTTTCAAGGAATTATCAAGGAGAACTGCCCTGATATTCTAGAACCAAAGGGTAAAATAGAAATTGAATGAATCCACAGATCACCTCTTGAAAAAGAACCCCAAAAGAAAACTCCTAGGAATATTGTCACCAAATTCCAGAATTTCCAGGTCAAGCAGAAAAAAACTGCAAGCAGCCAGAAAGAAACAGTTTGAATATTGTGGAAACACAATCAGAATAACCCAAGATCTAGCAGCTTCTACATTAAGGGATTGAAGGGCTTGGAATATGATATTCCAAAGGTCAAAGGAGCTAGGATTAAAACCAAGAATCACCTACCCAGCAAAACTGAGTATCATGCTCCGAGGCAAAATATGGATTTTCAACAAAATAGAAGACTTTCAAGCTTTCTCAATGAAAAGACCAGAGCTCAATAGAAAATTTGACTTTCAAACATAAGAATCAAGAGAAGCATGAAAAGGTAAACAAGAAAGAGAATTCATAAGGGACTTACTAAAGTTGAACTGTTTTGTTTACATTCCTACATAGAAAGATGATGTTTGTAATTCATGAGACCTTTCTCAGTGTTAGGGTGCCTGAAGGTAATATACATATACATATACATACACATACACATATACACATACATGTATATATATACATATATATAGGCAGAGGGCACAGGGTGAGTTGAATATGAAGGGGTGATATCTAAAAAAATGAAATAAGTTTAAGGGATGAGAGAGGAATGTACTGAGAGAGAGACAAAGGGAGAGATGGAATGGGGTAAATTATCTCACATAAAAGAGGCAAGAAAAAGCAGTTCTCTGGGAAGGGAGGAGGGGACAGGTGAGGGAGAATGAGTGAATCTTGCTCTCATCGGATATTAATAAAGAAATGTGCATTTTTGTTGTTTAGTTGTTTGTTGTGTCTGACTCTCCATGACCCCATTTGTGGTTTTCTTGGCAAAGATACTGGAGTGGTTTTGCCATTCCTTTCTCCAGCTCACTTTTCAGATGAAGAAACTGAGGCAAACAGGGTTAAGTGACTTGTTCAGGGTCACACAGGTAGTAAATATTTGAAGCCAGATATGAACTCAGGAAGATAAATCTTCCTGACTTCAAGCCAGGCACTTCATCCTCTGTGCCACATTGATAGTTGTTGTATTGCTGTTTGTCATTCCTTTTCGAAGAGGACCAATAAAGTCACAGGTGATGTTTTGACTGGTGCATGAATTGGATTAAGTGAGACAGAGTTGCACAAAGTTGTAAGCCCCACTCACTCTTCCAGAGTCATAGAAGCCCAATGGCAAGACAAAAATTAAGATGACTGGTAATCGATATTGGTATCCTCCATGTTTGACCAATCTCTAAGTATCCCACAGCTCCTGCTTCAGCCAACTTCATAACCATTGAAACAAATTCTTCCCATTTGTTGATTCTGCTGGAGAAAGTCTTCACATGCTTGGGGGTAGATACCTCCCTTACTCACCAATGGGTCTGAGACCCTTTGATTACCCTCAACCGATTTAGCCCCTCTGCTGAAACAGTTTACTGGTGTGTGGACATTGCACTTGCTACAGCTTCATTGAACCACAAGTGAGAGTTGGGTGAAAGGTAGACACCAAAGCAGGGTGAGCAGCCCTAAAAAGGGCTCAGCAAGCCCTCAAACCAGAGGAGCTGGTCCTCCATGAATACCTCATACATCCCACATGGATAGTAGGGCAGAAAGGAAAAATGGATCTAAGGAGAAATGCTATTCAAAACGACAAGAAAATTATTAAATATCTTGAACATTATCTACCAAGAAACAGGATTTCTATGAATAGGAGCATAGATTGAGAGCTGAAAGGGACATCTGAGGCCCTCTAGTCCAAATTCCTTATTTTTACATATGAGGAAACTGAGAAGTAGAGAAGTTTAGTGACTTGCCCACGTTCACACAGTTGGGTAAGCAGCAGCAGAGCTGAGATTCAAATCTAGGCATTCTATAACTAGAAAATAATTTTAACAGAGATAACAGAAAACTTCCTCCTAAATCTTCTCATTAATAGGGGATGTATAGATATGTGTGTATATATTGCTTTGAGCTTACTGTGGTATACAACCCTAGGCATTAGTCTAAACCTAATTTCTGTCCAAACTGTTTTCTAGTTTTTGTAGCAATTCTTTAAAATAGGTGTTTTTCCCCAAGTATTTTATGTTCTGGGCGTTACCAAAGTCTGTGTTATTGATTTCAATTGTTTCTAATTATTTGTTATCTCTCTATGTTATACTGATCTACTTTTCTATTTTTAACCGGTATCAATTAGTTTGGATGATTACTGCTTTATGGTATAATTTGCAGTCTGGAAATGCTATGGAATGGGTGGGGGAGACTTAATCAGCTACAATATAGAGGAAGTATTACAAAACAAAATAAATACTTTTAATTAAATGAAAAAAAATTAAAACCCACAAACTTCTGCACAGACAAAAACAATGAATTCAAAATGTAAAGATTTAAACTAGAAAAAAAGTTCAAGATTAAACATCTCTAATTAAAAAATGGCATTTAAAACCTACATACAATTGACATACATTTATCAAAGTAAAAGCAATCCTTCAATAAACAAGTGGTCAAAGCATATGAACAGGCAGTTCTTCACCCTCTTTCCTTTGTTTACTATTTTTATTTTTTAAGGATCAGTTTTTCTCCTTACTCCTCCATCTTGCCCTCCCTCCATTGAACAAAACCCCTCTTTTAAAAAAGAAAAAATAAATCCTTCAATCTGTAGCTGTGTAGTTTGACAAAACCAATCCCAACATTAGCCACGTCTGAAAATGTATGTCTCCTTTTTAAGTTCATCACCTCCACCTTGTCAAGATATGAGAAGCATGTTTCATCTTTCTTCTTTTGTAGTCATGGTTTATCATTACACTCATCAGAATTCTAAACCCCCTCAAACACATTTTTCTCTATAATGCATTGTGTACATTGGAACAAGCAGTTTTTGAAAAGGGGGAGCACAAATTATTGAAAAGCTCTTGGAAAACTAAGTATTGAAAATTACCATAGATATAATTTGGAATATTTGCAACCGGGGCAAAAAGCAAGAAAAGAATCTTCATTTTTCAGGGAATTTTTTCATGGTGAGGACAGAGACCTGCGGACACTGGCATGAGGTTAGTGGGGAGGACCTTATTACTGCAGATCATCTGTTAGCTTTTGATCTCATCCAAATCCAATCCAACAAGCATTTGTTAAGTACTTGCTTCATGCAAAGCACTGTGCCAGCTGCTGGGGTTACAAAGACAAAATAAACTGGTCCCTGTCCTCAAGTTGCTTACATTCTCCTGGAAGAATACGATGTATAAACGAGTACACGCATGAAAGTTTAAATAGGGAGAAACAATACCAATAACTGTATCTTAAAAACAAAGTTTCCTGTAGGAGATAGCACTTGAGCTCATGCTTGAAGGAACCTAAGGTTTCTCAGAGGTGGAGATGAAGAGGGAGTCTAGGCTTAGAGTTAGCCTGTGGAGTGGTGTGCTGATGAATATTTAACAACAGCTCTAAAAATAAAAATGTAGGACACACTTAAATTTAATCTGCGGTATTACTATTTTCTCTATCATGTTCTTAAAACTGTATAATCAACAAAACAACAAATCAAACCCTGAGTTGTAGCATTTTCCAGTTTCTGAGGTGTACATGTTTAGACTGAAAACTTAATATTTGACTTTTGCCAGGCAATTTGAGCTGCCTCCAGCATAACCCCGAACCGATGGGAAGACAGAGGTAAAAGTGGACTGAGTTTAGGGAATAACAAGCAGTCTAGTTTGGCTGACAGATGGTAAGAAGAGGAATAATGTGAAATACGCCTGGAAAAAGAAGATTGGAGCTAGGTTGCAAAGGGCTTTAAATGCCTACCTGAGGAATTCATATTTCATTCTAGAGTTAATAGAGAACAATTATGAAAGAGTGGAATGACATGGCCAGACTTATGCTTTAGGAAGATTATTTTTGTGGTTATGTGCAAGATGGATTGGAGAAAAGAATGACTCATAACTCTGAATCCAATTTGAAAGCTGTTACATAGTCTAGGTGAGAGGAGATGGTGGCCATGTTAATGGCAACAACGAAATAAGAGTGAAAGATGTTATGGAAGTAGAATCAATAAGATTGATTTTTTGGATATGATGAATGAGAGAGAAAAAATATTTGAGGTTGTGAAATTGGGTAACTCAAAAGATGTGGTGCCATCAATAGAAATAGGTTAGGTGTAGAGAACAGATAGATTTAGGGGAAAATTGAGAATGAGTTTGGTTTTGGACAAATTGAGTTTGAGAGGCCTAATGGTCAGGCATCCAGTTTGAAACATCCAGTAGGCAGTTGTTAAAGTGGGACTGAAACTCAGGAGTGAGATGAGGGAAAGGTTTATAGATCTCAAAGTCATTTTCAAAAAGATAATTGCATTCATAGGAGTTGATGGTATCACCAAGAGGGAGGATACAAAGAGAGAAGAGGACCCAGGACAGAGCTTTAGGATATACCTATGATTTTCTAGGCAAGACAACTTCTTATCCCTTATTCTATGTACTCTATTATCCAATGACATTGGTGTCCTTGCTGTTCCTTATACAAGATAATCTACCTCCCAATTCTGTGTATTTTCCTTGTTATCTCCTATGCCTGAAGTACTCTCTCTCATTTCCACCTCTTAATTTCTCTGGTTTTCTTCCAATTTCAGCTAAAATCCTGCCTTCTGTAAGAAACATTTCTTGATTCCCCTTAAGGCTAATGCTTTCTCTCTGAGATTATCTCCAATTTATTCTCTACATATTTTTCTTTGCCTGTAGTTATTTGCATGTGGTCTCCCCCATTAGATTGTGATTAGATCCTTAGATTAAATTAGATCCTTGAAACCAAGCACTGCTTTTTGCCTTTCTTGGATTCTCCATGCTTAGCCCAGTGCCAGATGGATACTAGGTGCTTAATAAATGCTTATTGACTTGACTCGAAAGGACATTGATGATGAAGTAGCATAGGATACTAAAAGGAGAGGTCCTATACTTTGGAGAAGGACCAGAAGAGAGCAGTGTCAAGGTCCTGAGAGTAGCCAGAGAGAGAGTGGTCAAATGTATCAAAAACATCAAAGAGGTCAAGGATGAGGACTGAGAAAAGACTGTTGGTCTTAGCACATAAAAGGTCATTGGTAACTTTAGAAAGAATGGTTTTAATCAAGTGGTAGATGAAAAACCAGATTGTAAGAGCTTAAGAAGTGAGCCCACTATTCTCAAATATTTATATTCTCTGATACGAGTAAATAGGTATAATTCAGGGCTCATGGTCATTTACCTAAGACTCTCTTCACTGGCGGAGAGTGATAACTTGATGTTCTGTGCTACACAGGTAAAATATCAATGGGACAGTTTCAAGAAGGGGAGACAGATAAACAAAGGGGTGGGGATCACAAATCACCTTGGGAAGGGTGGGAAGTGTAAGCAAAGAGAATATGTATCTTTTTCTAGGAATGTAGTTGCTGAAAGAGAACTATAGAGTGTCTTCTTATTTTTAGCAAATTTTTGTTGGTTTCTGGGCGTTAGTTAGAACATGCATGGTCAAGATGGCAGGGGAGGTCTGATGCTAAACTCTACCCACCCACCTCTTCTCTACTATTCTTGTCCATATGCAGGTGTAACCCTGGCAACAATCCTTCCCTCTTCATGATGATGTTGGGTGAGGGCTGGCAGAAAGTAGGGGGTGGCAAAGGGCCAGGACCTTCTGCCAAGGCCTGAAGGTGGTGGGAGTGTGAGCCTGAGTTTATCTGCCAGGCAGATGTATACTGTGGGTGGGGAGAGGTTGAAGAAGGGAACACATCATCTTAGGACTGAGAGTTTATGGCAGATAGCCCTGATGAAGGTAGGATGCCCACCTCCCCTTCCCTTGGTAATCAAGCTCTGGGATGCCCTGGCTTCAAGTGTTTTCCGATAGTGTCGCTTGCACAAATTTTACACTCACCACTTGGGAGGATAGAGAAGGTCTTAACTATAGTCTCAAGCCTGCTGCTTGGTGGCAAGGTCACAACCCTAACCCTTCTTAAAGAATAGGAGCTACCAACCTTCTTTTAGATTTATATCACAAGGAAGTCAATAACAGGAAGAAAGGATCCATATATACAAAAATATTCAAAAGAGAAAATGTATAATAGCAAAAAAACAAAAACAAAAACAAAAACAAAAACAAAAAACAACCCCAGAAACAAACTGTTTGGCTAATATCGGAGAATGGCCAAATAACTTGTGTTGCATGAATGTGATATAATATTATTGTGACAATAGAAATGATAAATATAAAGACTATAAAGAAATATGGGAAAGTTTATCTGAAGTATGACAGCAACAGAACTAAAAAAAAATAGACCACACTAAGGAAGACTCATCTTCCTGAGTTCAAATCTGGCCTCAGATACTTACTAGCTGTGTGACTCTGGACAGGTCATTTAACCCTGTTTGCCTCAGTTTCCTCATCTGTAAAATGAGCTAGAGGAGGAAATGGCAAACTACCCCAGTATCTTTGCCAAAAATACCCCAAACGGGGTCACAGAGAGTAGGACATGACTGAAAATGATTGAACAACAACGACAAAATTCAACTATGTAAAAGTAAATAATGTCAAATAACTAATGGTAAATGTATGTGATCTTCATTTGTTTCATCCACTGGAAAATTGCATAGACAGCTTTTCTTAACCACTTTTTAAATGTTTTGCTGCACTATTTCCTGGGTCTGTGGTAGTCCAGAAAATCTCTTTGCTTTTCCATCTCTAGCCTTTTTGATGACAGGTTATCTCCATTCTAGACATAAGAATATCTCCTGCTTGACATAACCTCTCCTTTCTAGAATCTTCTGTGCCTGGAATTTTCCATGTCCAAAACTCGCCTGCCCCATATGACCTTTCTTAATTGGAGAATACTGATTGTGTCTTTTTAAGGATTGGGTAGATGCTAAATTTTTGTAACCTACATTTTGCAGTTGCTACCACTTTAAATGATCTCCATCGATTAATAAATCTAGACTCCTTAATGATTGTTGCTGTTTGGTTGTTCTAGTTGTGTCTGACTCTTTGGGACCCCATTGGGGGTTTTCTTGGCAAAGATACTGGAGTGGTTTTGCCATTTCCTTCTCTAGCTCATTTTACAGATAAGGAAACTGAGGAAAACAGGGTGAAGTGACTTGCCCAGGGTCACACAACTAGTAAGTGTCTGAGGCCAGACTTGACCTCAGAAAGATGAGTCTTCGTCACTCCAGGCCTGGTGCTCTATCTCCTGAACCACCTAGTTGTAAGGTCACTGAAAAAAATCCTCCGTATGACTCATGAAGAAGACAGGATACCAGGGACAATCTATTCCTCATCCTGCTTCTACTTCATTTTGATCTCTCCTGCTGGGTGCCTGTGTTTTGAAAGCTTTTATTTCATATAACTTGGAGATTATGGGGATTATCTATTATGAGCAATATCTATTAAAATGTTGTTCTTAAGTTTTGATGGATAAATTTCATATCTGTGTAATTACTGGCAATATTTTAGTCTGTAATAATTGTAGTTCACTGGTTGAATTCTCTAGGACATTTTAAGATCTGTACTTATAGTATGGAGATTTGTCACCTACTAGTTTATGAAAGATAATGAGCTTCTGATGTATAATTCTAGTTGCTGGTTAATGTCTTATTAGACGTTCAGTAGGTTGCTGTTGTCCAGTTATCATGTCCGATTCTTCTTGACCCCGCGGACTGTTTCAGGCTATTACTGTCCAAGGGGTTTTCTTGGCCCGTTTACTAGAGTGGTTTGCCATTTTCCTTTCCTAGTAGATTAAGGCAAACAGAGATTAAGTGACTTAAGTCACACAGTTAGTAAGTGTCTGGGGCTGGATTGGAACTCAAATCTTCCTTACTCCAGGTCTACTACTTTATCCATTGAGCTATCTAGCTGCCTCTGTTCAATAGATACTAAATTTTTATAGTTTAGGGAGATATGTTGCACAATTTCTACTATTTCCTTGAATAATCTACATTGATTACTAAATTTGGGCTCTTTATGGATGACTATTATGCACTTTCTGGTGGCAGTAACCTAGTCCTGAACGGCCATCATAAACCCCATCCATTTCCACAAACAAATTTGCATAACGGCCATTTGTTCAATGATTCTTTGTTGATATATTGTTAGCTGAGTTCATGTGAATGTTACCAGTGGAAGGCCCTGTGATTCCAATGTTGGATCTTAGATATTTCCTGGACTCTACTTGGATCCAATTTGTCATCACTGTCATCATCGTCATCGTCATCATCACAATGTCACCTAGCTGAATTTTTT
>JAQQSZ010014615.1:0-11472 GCA_028646595.1 Phalanger gymnotis
TTTTTTTATAGGTTTTTGGAGGGACTTGGTGGGGAGTCACTGCTTCCCAGCCACCATCTTGGCTCCGCCCCCGAAATTAAACATATTTTTAAAAAATGTACTAGGTGTAAGAAGTTCACCATTTCCTATATAATTATTAGTTTTCTTCTTTATTTATTTAATGTTTAATTTATTGACAATTGTTAGGTTCCCAATAAGACAGAAAAATTTTAAAGAATAAAATGAAATAAACTGGGAAGAAAGATTGTCAAGGATAACTAACACAGCAATTATATAAAAGGGTCAGATAGTCAAGAGGGATTAGAACTAAAACAAATATTGATTTAGCAATTACTATTCATCTTGCATTGGCCAATTTCAGTATAATAACAGGGCTGGAAACCACATTGTGAAGAGTTGAGAACTGAATAGGAGATGAGGAAGTCATATCTTAGAATTTATCCATGAAGGTGATGATGGTATTAAAGAATTTGTTTTTTGAAGGGTGGGAGAAAATTTCACAAGTTTCTAGGTAATATGGAAGTAACCCCTATAAAAAGAAGCATAAAAATTATGGGCAGTAATGGTGTTGGAAGGGGAAAGATTCCAGAGAAAAAGAGAAGTGCATCAAGAATGCAAGTAGGTGGGCAGCTAGGGGGCACAGTGAGTAGAACACCAGCCCTGGAGTCTGTAGGACCTGAGTTCAAATCCGGCCTCAGACACTTGACACACTTCCTAGCTGTGTCACCTCAGGCAAGCCACTTAACCCCAATTGCCTTGCCTTCCCCCCTCCAAAAAAAATTAAAAAAGAATGTAAGTAGAAGGGCTGGCTGTGAAAGGGAGAAGGGACACTTATCAGGAGGGGATTTTGTCAGAGAATGGGATTTTTAATGTAAAATAGAGGAGAAGAGAGAGGTCATAATGGATAGCCCACACAAGGCTGTTTTTTCGTTACAATTAAAATTGGTTGGTAAATTCCCAGTGTATCCACATTAGTATTATTATACAATTTCTCCTTTCTTTATCAAAATAATTTCTTTCTTTGTGTGTGTAGAATTTCATCTTTGGGAGCTTCTCCATCCTCCTGGGCTGAATTTCCCCCATAGAATTTGCATACATGACACTTTATACATATACATGAAACACATGGAACACATGAAATATGTATATGAAATTGCATATATTTATTTATTTAGCTTTCTCATATCCATCTATCATATTTCTTAGTTGGAATGGTTACTTTTCCCCAAGATGACAGTCATTACTATTTTGGCCACAAGTTCTTACTTGGTAAGCATTATATCCAGAAAATAATTTTACCTTGTCAGTCCCTTCACCTTAAAAAAGATAAGATGAAATTAAATTCAACAAAATAGCAGATCAATGAGAGAGAGAGCGAGAGCGAGAGTGAGCGAAAGAGAGAAAGATTGGTAAAGCACATACTCAGAAGTGAAGAATACTCTGGAAGAGATGCAAAAAATTCTTCTAGCAACTATGAGAAAGCTCTTCAAATATAAAGAAAGGAAATTTGAATAAATACAAGACTATTCTATAGCCAAAATAAACTGTAGGAAGGAAAAGAATAATTTTCCAAGGAGCCCAAGAGGTATCCCAAGGTGACATACTCTGGTAAGCTGAGCCTACTCATCAATGAAGAAATAGGAAATTTCAACAAAAAGAGGGATTTGGGGTGAGGGGCAGAGCCAAGATGGCAGTGTGAAAACAGCAACTTACTGGAGCTCTCTTACAAATTCTTTCAGATACCGCTAAAAAGTGAATTTGAGCAGAGTTGATAGAGGTAGAAGACACTAGGAGACAGAGTGTGGCAGTCTTCAAGCCCAGAACACTCCCTAGGGTCAACTGGATAGATCTGTGGGCTGAGAGAGTGCCAGTCATTGGAAATTGTACCCAACCACACCAGAAGGGGAACAGGAGCTGAACTCAGCCAGCAAACCAGACTGAGAGAGTGTGGAATGAAACCATAATGGAGCAAGAGTGGGAGCAGGCCCAGGGCTGAACTGCTGGCTGTAGTGGGGATCCCTAGGCCTCTCAGCCCAGGATGGGAGTTTGTCAGAGCTACATGAGGCAGCATCACAGAACCTGTGGCTGTAGGAGCAGCTAGCCCTAAGGCCTCCAATCCACAGTGTAAAGGTATGAAACTCACTTTCTTGAACTCCTGGGAGCCATGATGACCAAGTAAAATGACTCTTATCCCTCCCTTGAGTAAATCCAGAGAATATTGCCCTAGGAGAAATCCTGAAATAGAGGAGCCAGAAGTGGAAGTTCAGTAATCTTATAGCTCAGAAGGCTAGGAAAATAGCCTCTCCTGTGGAGGCAGAAGGAGACTGGTGCAGGAAGGGAAGCATCCCAGCAGGACCCACCTTGGCAGACCAGTGAGAGTTCCTGAGCCCCAGTGGTTGCAGCTGGCAAGCACCAACACCAGAACCCCAGGCATGTCTGTGCACAGTCAGGGGAACTGGCAGACACCAGGGCAGACAACAGCTGAGACCCCTCATGCTACAGTGCATCCCTAGGGGAAGAGGAGACTTCCACCAGCCAGACCACACCTCACATAGTGTCTTCCCAGGGAAACTCAGAAAGACCTCACTAGGCCTTGATTCTTAGCACACACTAGCCAACTCCAGCTCAGCATCAGGTGAAGAGCAGCACTAAATAGCCTTTAGTTGACAAAACCAGAGGGCACAGCACACAAAGCTAGTAACCAGGCCCCCCAATTTCCAGCCCAAGAAGCTTGAGACAGAGCCCCTGGGCTCCAGAAACAGAGATACACTTAAAAAGCCAGGAAAAAGGCAACCACCATGAAGAGAAGTAAAAAAGTCCACTGAATTGTATTAGGGGGTGGAGAAGATCAAAATATGAATTCAGAAGAGGACAGCATTGACGCTATACCCACATCTGAAACCTCAAAAGGAAATATGAACTGGTCTCAAGCCTAAAAAAGCATTCCTGGATGAGCTCAAGGAGGATGTTAAAAACCAAATTAGAAAGGTAAAAGAAAAAACAGAAAAAAAATTCACTGATGAAAACAAATCTTTTAAAAGTAAAATTGGTGAAGTGGTTAAGGAGGTTCAGAATCTAATTGGAGAAAATGATGTCTTAAAAAGTAAAATTAAACAAATGAAAAAGGAGGTACAGAAGCTAAATGAAGAAAACAATTTGTTAAAAATTGGAATTGGCAAAGTAGAAGCTAATGACTCTACGAAGCATGATGAATCAGTCAAATAAAAGCTAGAGAATGAAAAAACAGAAGAAAAAATATCTCAGCATAAAAACAACTGACCTGGAAAATAGGTCCAGGAGAGACAATCTAAGAATTATTGGTCTACTGGAAAGACATGATGAAAAAGGAGATTGGACAGTAACTTCTAAGAAATCATCAAGGAAAACTGCCCCAGGGTCCTAGAACCAGAGGGTAAAAGAGTCATCAAAAGAATCCACTGATCACCTCCTGAAAAAGATCCCAAATTGAAAACTCCAAGGAATATTATAGCCAAATTTCAGAATTATCAGGTCAAGGAGAAAATACTGCAAGTAGCCAGAAAGAAACAATTCAAATATTGTGGAACTACAGTCAGGATCACACAGGACCTGACAATTTCTACATTAAAAAACAGGAAGAAATGGAATACGATATTCTGTAAGGCAAAGGAATTTGGATTACAACAAAGGATCAACTACCTAGCAAAATTGAGCATATTTTTGGGGGGCAAGGAGATGGACATTCAATGAAATAAGGGAATTCCAGACCTTCCTGATGAAAATGCCAGAGCTCAATGGAAAATTTGATCTTCAAATACAAAACTCAAGAGAGACATACAAAGGCAAACAAGGAGGGAAACAAACCATTTTATTCAATAAGGACAAAATATTTACCTCCTTACATAGGATTACATTGTTTATATATGATATATATATGTTAATTTTGAGAAAGGTATAGTTATTATGACAATCAAAAGGGATATACATAGACAGAGGATGTGAGTATAAATTAACAGATGTGGTGATATAAAAACATAATTAAGGAGTGAAAAGGGATTTTGCTGGGAGAAGAGGAAAGGAAGAGGTAAGAAAGGGTAAATTATATCACATGAAGTGGCACAAAACATATTATAGAAAGAAGAGAAGGAGAAGAGCAGTATTTGAGCCTTACTCTCATTGGATTTGGTTCAAGGAGAGAATAACATACTCTGATAGGTATAGAAATCAAACTTGTCCTACAGGCAGTAGGAGGGGATAGGGGAAAGAAAAGAGGGGTGGTTAGAAGGGAGAGAAGAAGCAGTAAGGGGAAAAGAATAAGATAAGGGGGGAACTGAAAGGGAGGGAATATGGAGGGAGGTGGTGGTCAAAAGCAAAACTCTTTTGGGGAGTGGAAGGGAGAAATAAAAGCATAAATGGGGGGAATAAGATGGAGAAAAAGACATATTGTAATCATGACTGTGAATGTGAATGGGATGAACTCTCCCATAAAATGGATGCAGATAGCAGAATGGATTAAAAACCATAATCCTACAATACAAGAAACACATTTGAAGCAGGGGGATACACACAGGGTAAAGGGAAAAGGCTGGAGTAAAATATATTATGCCTCAGCTAAAGTAAAAAAAAAAAAGTAGGGGTAGCAATCTTAATCTCAGACAAAGCAAAAGCAAAGATATATCTAATTAAAGTAGATAAGGAAAGACACTACATCCTGCTAAAAGGCACTATAAACAATGAAGCAATGTCATTACTTAACACATATGCTCCATGTGGTATAGCATGCAAATTCTTAGAGGAGAAGTTAAGGGAGTTACAGGAAGAAATAGACAGCAAAACTCTAATAATGGGGGACCTCAAACTCCCCCTTCCAGAACTTGATAAATCTAAACTCAAAATAAACAAGAAAGAAGTTAAGGAAGTGAATAGAATTTTAGAAAAATAGATGTCATACACTTCTGGAGAAAACCAAATGGGAATAAAAGGGAATGTACCTTTTTCTCAGCAGTATATGGCATATATTCAAAAATTGACCATATACTAGGGCATAAAATCCTCACAAACCAGAGCAGAAAGGCAGAAATAGACAATGTATCCTTTTCAGATCATGATGCAATAAAAACTATTCATAACAAAGGACCATGGAAAGATGAACTAAAAATAAATGGAAACTAAATAATCTAAAACTAAAGAACGAGTAGGTCAAAGAACGAATCATAGAAACAATTAATAACTTCATTCAAGAGAATGACAATGATGAGACAACATGCCAAACCTTATGGGATGCAGCAAAAGCACTTCTTAGGGGAAGTTTTATATCTCTAAACTTATGTTAACAAAATAGAGAAAAAGGAAATCAATGAATTGGTCATGCAACTGAAAAATGTAGAAAAAGAACAAATTGAAAATCCCCAATAAAATACCAAATTAGAAATACTGAAAACCAAAGGAGAGATTAATAAAATTGAAATCAAGAAAACTACTGAACTAATAAATAAAACTAAGAGCTGCTTTTATGAAAACATCAATAAAATAGATAAACCTTTGGTGAATTTGATTTAAAAAAAAGAAAACTAAATTACCAGTGTCAAAAATGAAAAGGGTGAATTCACCTTCAATGAAGAGGAAATTTAAACAATAATTAGGAATTATTTTGTCCAATTGTATGACCATAAATGTGACAAACTGAGGAAAATGGATGAATATTAAAAAATATATAAATTGTCCAGAACAGAAGAGGAGTAAAATACCTAAATAACCCCATCTTAGAAAAAAGAAATTGAGCAAGCCATCAATGAACTCCCTAGGAAAAAATCTCCAGGGCCAGAGAGTTTTACATGTGAATTCTATTGAACATTTAAAGAACAGTTAATTCACATACTTTATAGACTATTTGGGAAAATAGGTGAAGAAGGAGTCCTACCAAATTCTTTTTATGACACGAATGTGGTACCAATGCTTAAACCAGGAAAAGTCAGAACAGAGACAGAAAATTATAGACCAATTTCCCCAATGAATATTGATGCAAAATTTTAAAATTTTAAATTTTAAATAAAAGGTTAGCAAAAAAAATTTGCAGCAACTTATCATGAGAATAATACACTATGACCAGGTAGGATTTATTCCAGGAATGCAAGACTGGTTCGATACTAGGAAAACTATCAGTATAATTGATAATATCAATAACAAAACTAGAAGATTGCATATGATTACCTCAATAGATGGAGAAAAAGCTTTCGACAAAATACAACACCTATTCCTATTAAAAATACTAGGAAGTATAGGAATAAATGAAGTCTTCCATAAATTATAAGTAATATCTACCTAAAACCACCAGCAAGCCTTATACGTAATGGGACTAAGCTGGATACATTCCCAATAAGGTTGGGGGTGAAACAAGGATGTCCATTATCACCTCTATTACTCAATTTGATACTAGAAATGTTAGCATTAGCAATAAGAGAAGAAAAAGAAATTGAAGGAATTAGAATAGGCAAAGAAGAAACTAGGTTATCATTCTTTGCAGATGATATGATGATTTACTTAGAGAATCCTAGGGAATCAAGAAAAAAACTTGAATAATAAATAACTTTAGCAAAGTTGCAGGATATAAAATAAACCCACATAAATCCTTGGCATTTCTATATATTTCTAACAAAGCCCAACAGCAAGAGATAGAGAAACTCCATTTAAAGTTATTGTAGACACTATAAAATATCTGGGAGTCTACCTTCGAAGACAAACCCAGGGCCTATACTAACACAATTACAAAATACTTTTCACACAAATGAAGTCAGATCTAAATAAATGGAAAAACATCAGTTGCTCATGGTTAGGCTGAGCTAATATGACAAAAATGACAATTTTGCCTAAATTAATTTACTTATTCAGTGCCATGCCAATCAAACTACCAAAAAATGTTTTACAGAGCTGGATAAAATAATAACAAAATTCATGTGGAAGAACAAAAAGTCCAGAATATCAGGGAATTAATGAAGAGAAAGGCTAGAGAAGGTGGCCTAGCCATACCAGATATTAAACTGTATTATAAAGCATCAGTCATCAAAACTACTTGGTACTGGCTAAGAAACAGAGTGGTGGATCAGTGCAATAGATTAGGTACAAAGACACAATAGTCAAAGACTATACCAATCTACTCTTTGATAAACCTTTCTGGTTTAAGAATTCACTATTTCATAAAAACTGCTGGGAAAATTGGAAAATAGTATGAGAGAAACTGGGCATAGACCAATATCCTACACTGTATGCCAAAATAAAGTAAAAATGGGTTCCTGATTTAACAATAAAGGCTGATACTATAAGCAATTTGGGAGAACAATAGTTTACCTCTCAGATTTATGTGAAAGGGAAGAATTCATGACACAACAAGGGATAGAGAGCATTACAAAATGCAAAATGGATAGTTTTGATTATGTTAAATTGAAAAGTTTTCATATAAACAAAGCCAATGTGACAAAGATTAGGAGAGAAGCAGAAAACTGGGGGAAAATCGTTACAACCAGTGTCTCTGATAAAATATAAAGGGAACAGAACCCAATTTATAGGAATACAAGTCATTCCCCAATTGAGAAATTGTCAAAAGATATGAACAGGCAGTTTTCAGAGGAAGAAATTAAAGACATCTATAGGCATATGAAAAAAATTCTCTACATCACTACTGATTAGAGAAATGCAAATCAAAAAAAACTGTTAGGTACCATATCTCTCCTGTCAGATTTGTTAACAGGACAAAACAGGAAAATGATAACTTCTGGAGAGGATGCGGGAAAATTGAAACATCGTTATGTTGCTGGTAGAGTAGTGAATTAATCCAGCCATTCTGGAGAGCAATTTGGAACCATGCTCCAAGGGGTATAAAAATGTGCATACCCTTTGACCCAGCAATACCACTAATAGGGCTGTAACCCAAAGAGATCATACAAGTGGGAAGTGTATCAGTATGTATGAAAATATTTATAGCAGCTCTCTTGTGGTAGCAAAGAATTGTAAATCAAGGGGATGCCCATCAATTGAGGAATGGTTAAACAAATCATGGTATATGAATGTAATGGAATACTATTGTGCAATAAGAAATGAGGAACAGACACACTTCATTACAACTTGGAAAGACTTATATGAACCGATACTGAGTGAGGGGAGCCAAACCAGGAGATCATTATACATGATTACAGATACACAGTGTCCTTAAGGACTAACTTTTATAGACTTGACTCCTCTCATTAATGCAAGCTTCACAAAACAGCTCCAAAAGACTCATAATGAAAAAAGCTATGCACATCCAGAGAAAGAATTATTAAGTCTGGGAGGACAGACCCAAGATGGAAGCTGGAAAGCAGGGATTTGCTTTAGCTCTCCCACAAATCCCTCCAAATGCCTACAAAAATGTCTCTGAACAAATTCTAGAACTCTGGAATCCAAGAAATAGCAAAGGGAAGCAAGTCTCCCAGCCAGGACAGGATGGATGGTGGCTGGGATGGGTCTATCACACAGTGCTGAGAGTGGAGCATAGCCCAGCATGGGCCATGCTAGGACAGACCAAACCAGGAGTCACCCAGAGAAGGCCTTATGGTCATGAATCACTGAGCTGTAGCAGTTACCAGACTTCTCAACCCACAAACGCCAAAGACCATGGAGCAGGTTAGTGGGAAAACTGCTGTATTGGGGTGAGAGCAGTCTGGACCCAGCCTGGGGGGCAATAGAGGTGGTGTGGTGGTGGTGGTGGCGGTGGTGGTGGCAGCAGCAGGAAGCTCCTGCAGCTGCTTCCAGAGCTCCAGCTGCAGCTGCCTCTGGAGTTGCTGGCCCACAGGATGGGAGGGTTCTCTAGCTTTCCCCTGCTTGGATCCAGGTTGTGGTCCTGCTTAGTGGTTCTTGGGGGAGGAGCAGCACTGCTGTATCACAGCTTGTGGTGATGGTGCAGCAGAAGTAGCTCTGAAAACAGTAGCCTAGCCCCTAAAGCTTGGGACACAATACTCTCTACTCTATAAGCAGTCATACCCTGACAAAAAGCTCAAAAGTCAAGTAGTTGGCTGGGAATATGACCAGGAAGTACAAAAGGACTCACTCAGACTCAGACTGAGACCATAGAATCTTTTTTTTTTTTTTGGTGACAAAGAAGATCAAAACACACAGCCGGAAGAAGTCAGTGAAGTCATAGAGCCTACATCAAAGCCTCCAAGAAAAACATGAACTGGTTTCAGGCCATGGAAGAGCTCAAAAGAGATTTGGAAAAGCAAGTAAGAGAAGTAGAGGGAAAACTGGGGAGAGAAATGAGACCGATGTGGGAAAACCATGAAAAACAAGTCAATGACTTGCTAAAGCAGACCCCCAAAATACTGACGAAAATAACTCCTTCAAAATAGACTGACTCAAATGGCAAAAGAGCTCCAAAAAGCCAATGAGGAGAAGAATGCGTTGAAAGGCAGAATTACCCAAATGGGAAAGGAGGTCCAAAAGACCACTGAAGAAAATAGCACTTTAAAAATTAGATTGGAGCAAGTGGAGGCTAGCAACTTTATGAAAAATCAACAAATTATAAAACAGAACTGAAGGAATGAAAAAAAATGGAAGATAATATGAAATATCTCATTGGAAAAAACCACTGACCTGGAGAATAGATCCAGGAGAGATAATTTAAAAATTATTGGACTACCTGAAAGCCATGGTGAAAGAAAAAAAGCCTAGACATCATCTTTCAAGAAATTATCAAGGAAAACTTCCCTGATATTCTAGAACCGGAGGGTAAAATAGAAATGGAAAGAATCCACTGACTGCCTCTTGAAAAAGATCCCAACAAGAAAACTCCTAGGAATATTGTAGCCAAATTCTAGAGTTGCTGGGTCAAGGAGAAAATACTGCAAGCAGCCAGAAAGAAATAATTTGAGTATTGTGGAATCACAATCAAGATAACACAAAATCCAGCAGCTTCCACATTAAGATATCAAAGGGCTTGGGATATGATAATCTGGAGGTCAAAGAAGCTAGGATTAAAACCAAGAATCACCTGCCCAGCAAAACTGAGTATCATGCTCCAAGGCAAAATATGGATTTTTGACAAAATAGAGGACTTTCGAGCTTTCTTGATGAAAAGACCAGAGCTGAATAGAAAATTTGATTTTCAAATACAAGAATCAAGAGAAGCATGAAAAGGTAAACGGAAAAGAGAAATCATAAGCTACTTACTAAAGTTGAACTGTTTTGTTTACATTCCTACAAGGGAAGACGATGTTTGTAATTCATGAGACACAGGGCACAGGGTGAATTGAATATGAAGGGATGATATCCAAAATATAAAACAAAATTAAGGGGTGAGAGAGGAATATGTTGAGAGAGGGAGAAAGGGAGAAATAGAATGGAGAAAATTATCTCACATAAAAGTGGCAAGAAGAGTAGTTCTGTTGGAAAGGAAGAGGGGGCAGGTGAGGGGGAATGAGTGAATCTTGCTCGCATTGGATTTGACTTGAAAAAGGGAAAAACATACACACTCAATTGGTATCTTACCCCACAGGAAAGTAGGAGAAAGGGGATAAGAGAGGGGGGATGATAGAAGGGAGGGCAGATTGGGAGAAGAGGGAATCAAAATCAAACACTTTTGAAAAAGGACAGGGTCAAGGGAGAAAATTGAATGAAGGAAGATAGGATAGGATGGAAGGAAATGTAGTTAGCCTTTCACAACGTGAGCATTGTGGAAGTGTTTAACATATTGATACATGTGTGACTTATGTTTAATTCCTTCCCTTCTTAAGGAGGGTGGTTGAAAAGGAAAGAGGGGACAGAATTTGGAACTCCAAGTTTTAAAAGAAAATGCTCAAAAAATGTTTTTGCATGCAACTGGGAAATATGATATACAGGCAATGGGCTATAGAAATCTACCTTGCCCTAGAAGAAAGCAAAGGCAAAGAGGATGGGGGGGGGGGAGTCGGGTAACAGAAGAGAGGGCTGACTGGGAAATGGGGAAATCAGAATACATGCCATCTTGGAGTGGGGGGGGAGGTAGACCTGGGGAGAAAATTTGTAGAAATCAATGTTGATAACTAAAAATATTAAATAATAAAATATGAAGAATCAGGAAAAAAAGAATTATGGAGTCTGAATGCAGATTGGGGCAAACTAATTGCTCTCTCTTTTTTTTTCTTCCTTCTTTTTTGGTTTCATTTCTTCTTTCTTATGGTTCATTCTATTGGTTATAATTCTTCTTTACAACTGGATTATTATGTAAATAAGTTCAATGTGAACATAAATTGGATTACATGTTGTCTTGGCATGGAAGGGGGAGGAGGAGGAGGGAGAGAAAATTTGGAACCCCAAAACTTGTGAGTTTTGTGTTGTAAACTAAAACTAAAAAAATTAATGTTTTTTTAAGATATCAAGTTATTTTTTATTTAAACTGCATGTAAAAACTTATTAGAAAAATTTTGAGAAGCACATCCTCTTCAATTCTTCTCCTCATTCTAATCCTACATAATGGCTTTCTTTTTT
>JAQQSZ010014616.1:0-11472 GCA_028646595.1 Phalanger gymnotis
ATCTTACCTCACGGAAAGAAGGAGGAAGAAGATAAAAGAAGGGGGGGATGATAGAAGGGAGGGCAGATGGGGTTGGAGATAATCAAAAACAAACACTTTCGAAAAGGGACAGGGTCAAGGGAGAAAATTCAATAAAGGGGGATAGGTTAGGAAGAAGCAAAATATAGTTAGTCTTTCACAACATGAGTATTGTGGATGGGTTATACATAGTGATACGCATGTGGCTCATGTTGAATTGCTTGACTTCTTAGGGAGGGAGGGTAGGTGGGAAGGGAAGAGGGGAGAGAATTTGGAACTCAAAGTTTTAAAAACAGAGCTTCAAAAATAAAAAAAAAAAAAGTTTTTGCAGGCAACAAGAAAATAGGATACACAGGCAGTGGGGCATAGAAATTTATCTTGCCCTACAAGAAAGAAAGGGAAAAGGGGATGGGAGGGTAGTGGGGTGACAGATGGGAGGGCAGACTGGGGAACAGGGCAACCAGAATATACGCCATCTTGGAGTGGGGGGGGTAGAAATGGCGAGAAAAGTTGTAATTCAAAGTCCTGTGAAAATCAACGCTGAAAACTAAATATATTAAATAAAATTTATAAAAACAAAAAAACAACGAAAAAAAGAACTTTAGACTAGGTGGTACTAAGTAGGAAGAGACTAAAGAGGTCCTCTCTACTTGTAGAGTCAGGAGTTTTTCCAAATATTTTCCATTGCATAGCCTGTAATGAGAAATTTTAAAAATCAAAACAGAATGGAAAAGGAAGGCCGATGGATGTTTAAGCAGTCGTGGCACAAAGGCAGGCCAGTAGTAGCTTGGGAGAGACTTCTGAGAGGCCGATGAGTGTTTCTTCTCATGTGAACTGACTAGGGTTTTAGTTGTCATACTCTCTGTGTCCAAATTGGTACTTTAGTCACAATAAGCTTTCTCTAAATAAAAAAATGAATACTCGATTAGGGTCTAGAGGGTAAAGTTGCTTTGGAGCGGCACCTGAAGGCTAATCTTCAGATGGTTCTTTACTTCTTTGTCTCGGTGGCCCACAAGTGATTTTCCTTTAAAGTGAACCTCCAGCACTTGTGTTCATGTCTATCTATGTACGGGCGTAATCGGCTTTGTATGTTTTGATATTCCGTCATTTATGTTTGGATTTTTTTTTATTTGTCCAAACTTAACCTACCTTTCACTTTTTCTGTGGTTTGTTATTTCCAGTCAGGAGAGCAAAGATTATGTCCAGCTATATTCCTCAGCTTCTCTACCCCAACCCCACATTAGTTCTGATATTTTTGATAGCCTTCGTACCTTTTTTTTTTTTTTGCTTAATTCCTTTCTTAACAGCTTTCGTAATTATCACTGTTAATTAACCCACAGATTGCTTTTGGCTTCTGGATTCTCTCCTTCAGTTTACTTCTTATGGAGTGATACCTCCAAGTCTCAGCCATTCTGAAAATAGGCATCGCCCTCCAAATGGAGCAGGCTCTGCTCTTCCAGAACGGATGGAAGGTAAGGGAGTTGATGTAGCTTCTTGAAGGAAGGTAATTGGATTAGATTGAACTGGGAGATTCTGCAGGAGACATTCTGACCAGGTTATGAAGTTCATCTGGTAGTTGGTTCCCTCAATTGCATAGTGTTCAACACTGCTAGTTTTTAGGTTCCTAAAAATTTGAACAGACTGTTTCAAAGGCATTTCATGAATTTTCGTTTCATTTACAGTTTTTATTACTAGGCTTATTAAACAAATAACTCAGTATGGAGAAGTCAGTTGGACTACACAACCTATTGTGATAGGTATCACCGTCATAGTCCTAGACTTCAAATGTTGCCTCACATAAGGGGCACGGTTGCGGCAATGCTAGAGAAAGCATGCTAATAATTGTGGTGGTTTGTAGGCTCATTTCATCTCTACTCATGAAAAATCAACCTTTTTTCATAAAGAACTACCCACATCATTGAAGGTTTCCCAGAAGGCTTCCTGATTGGGACAGCATCTGCTATGTCAATATAGAGATTTGGAAAACTGGAAAAGAATTATTTTTGCCCTTCCATTTTAATAGCAATAATTTGTATGTGTGTGTGTTTGTGTGTGTGTGTACGTATCACAGGAAACCATCTGCATCGTTACTCAAAGGTACTTGAGGCCCATTTAGGAGATCCGAAACCCCGAGCTCTTCCTGCCTGCCCTCACCTATCTTGGGCCAAACCACAGCCTCTAAATGAAACTGCCCCCAGGTATGTGTTTCTTCTCTCCTTCCCCCACCCCTCGCTTTTTGGAGTTTGTTCCAGATGTTTAAAACTCTTCCTATTTGTTTGGATAGAGTAGGATTTTATTCCACAATCTGCTAGGCACAGACAAAAGCAAACTAGTCCCTGCCCTTAAGCAGCATACATTCTCCTTGGCCCATGATGCCACGTGTACATGATAAGTAAATAGAAAGTATGTACCAAATACTACAAAATCATTTCCATGGAGTAGGGTGGAGGTAAGGAAGGGCCTCTTGTTTGAGGAGTCACACTTAAGGTAAGTGTTGATAGAAACCAGGGCTTGTGAGAGATGAGATGAAGCAGTGAATGCCAACCTTGGCACCAAGGGGTGAGTGGGCAGCTCTGGCAGAGGCGCATGTGTGCATAAGAGGGGACAGAAGATGGCTCTGATCAGCTGGAATGGGCTGGGCAGAAAGATGGTTGGAGACAGATTGTAAAGGGCTCTCGGTGTCAGACCAGAGGAAGTTATTTTATTCTACAGTCAGTGGGGAGCCATTGAAACCTCTTGAGCAGGAGGGGAGTTGGGCAGAGCTGAAGAATATCCCCTTGGCAGCTGTGGAGAGGATTTGAGACATTCCCATGGAGTCGCTCAGTCTTTGTTTCAGAGATGGAATGTGGTCATTCGTTGAAGTCAGTCTCCTAATACTGATCCTCTCGAATAGATCTCTTAGCAGGAAAAGGTTCAGAGGGAACACAGGCAGGCAGGGATTGTTCCCATGTTGAATTTAATGCCCAGCAGAGAAGTTGAGGTTTTGATATAAAATTTTATTTTTTTGTGTCTATTGACGGATTTTTGTTGATACTTAAAATTTATAATAAAAAATTTTTTTAAAAAAATCCCAAGATTTTATCTCTTGGTAACCTACATTAAATTTAGTTTGCATAATTAGAGTTTTGTTAAATGTAGTTAATACATGTTGTAAAGCTTGTGATTCAGTTAGTATCCCTTGAGCAGGAGATGCAGATTCACGCTGGCTTGCATTTTTAAGTCATCTTCCCCATTTGGTACATTGAACTCGAAGAAGACACAGAGGACTTTCTTAAACCTTGTGTGAGTGGTGATATCCATAATATGTTAGGACCACAGGCTTTAAGGCTGGACAGTGTTGGAGACTATCTAGTCTGACCTCATTTATAGACATGGAAACTGCATCTTGGAGAAGCAGCATCAGGCATGTGGGTTGGGGTTTGAAACACGGCGTCTGCTTGTGGGCTCACGGGGCCCCAGACCCAGAGCTCTTCTCACAGGGCTGCCCCTCGCCACTCTGGTCTCTTCCTAACATTTGGATGCCACATTCTGAATATTTGGCTGAAGAGGGGATACATGGGAAAAGTTGCCAAGTATTAATTGAGGTTAGAACAATGTTATCTTGTAGATTTTATAGAAAAGCCTAGAAAAATCAATCAAATTTGAAATGTAGCATATTAATGCTTAAAAACCAAAATTAGGTCTTCAGGATACAAATAGATAAGTAAGTAGAGCCGTGTTAAAGCAGAGCTTGGAGAAAAATGCCGATCAGGCCTGACTCTGGCTGGAGGAGGGTGGAGGGTCCTGCAGGTGTCCTGGGGCTGGGGGAGGCCTGGACACAAGTGAAGGAAAGCTCGCCTTTGTACTTCAAGTCACTGTACCTGGGGTGAGCCCATGACTAGCCCCCATCAGACCCTGAGCACTGCCCTGTGCCTTTTAATTCCCTGAGTGTGTCATCAGGATGCACATGGTTCCAGTATACTTGCTGGTCTATGTACAGACATGTGCACACACACAGACACACACAACCCCTCCTGTTTCTCCTAGCCCCAGGCACAAGACGTTTCAAGTAAGCAGTATATAGAGAGGTGCGTGTGGCTGGTTCCTAAGACCTTATCTCATTGTCCCTTCCTTTCTCTGTCTCCCTCTTCATCTCTGATTTGCCCCCCCCCAACCTCTGTCTCTTCTTCCTTTATTCTTAGCCCAACCTCCTTTGAAGGGCCACGTCCTACCTGGGTACCTTGGCCATTTCAACCTAATAAGTCAACCTATTGACTTAGATAATGAACACAGGTAACTGGGGCTCCACATTAGACAGGCTATCCCTGGGGCGTTGAAATTAGAGATGCTTTCCCTGGGCCCTGAACCCTTGGATGGGGGCCTTGTGATGCCAGAGCGAGCCATACTGCTGAGGAGTGACTCAGGGAAGCCACTTCAGAAGAGAAGGTCTGGGAGAGACTCGGGATGCTTATGAGAAGTACGACTAGGCAATACCAGAGTCAGCCTCTGTACCTCATGGTCACACCGAAGACTGCATTAAGCCAGCAAACTGTTATGCAGGAACTGGTGCTTTCTTTCTGGTAGGGCTCCCTCTCCCTCCTCTCTGCATATGCCTCTGAGGCCAAGATTGTTCTTCAACCATGTCTGCATTGCATGACCAGCTTGGAAATGGGGTGCCCAGGGAAGGAAGGAGGTGGTGGCTCTCTCTTCCTCAGCCCAGGAGGTGCTTTCATTCCACCCTTTGGTTTTTATAGCCTCCTTTCTTTTGCTGTACAGTGGTGTCCCAAAGGAAAATACTGACCTCAGAGGGTCCTTATCCTGTCTGCCGGAAGAGCAAAAGTGTTACTGACCCATCGTCAGACCATTGTCCCCCATCAGTAATCCCCACTTGGCTCCTCAGTGATTTCATTGTCTTTAGTTAGGGTACTTTCAATAGCAAATATTTGTTAAAATGAGAAGATCTATCATGTTCCTTCACAACAGCTGTTTTTATAACTTGGTGCTTTTCACTTCAGTTCAGTATCCCATCCTGTCGCATTTTCTCATTTTCCTCAACCAAGCTCCCCTCTCCTTACTACTCCCCATCTCATTTACTTAAAATCTACAAGAAGGCTCTGTGCTGTGATGGAGATGGCTTTGGCCCTGGGGTCCAAATTCAAGGCCTTGCTTTGGCACTTCTTTCCTGAGTGACCTTAGATAAGTCATTTTCCATTTCTGAGACTTTTCTCATGTGAAATGAAGGCATCTAAGGTCCTTTCCATCTCTGAATGCTGTGGTATCGTGGCCTTCTCGCATTGCCGTCACAGTAGCATTCAAACCTAATTCATTGTCCAGCATGATCAAGCTAAAACTGGGACAGCATTTGAAGTCAGACTACTCAAATCCAGCGACCCATTTTGGATAAGTTCCAGAAAATCCATGCAGTATTGCTAGGTTTAAGACGAATTTTAGTCATATGGTCACAGGATCATAGATTTAGAGCTGGAAGGGACCTTCCCCCTAAGTTTACAGAGAAGGACACTGAGGCACTGAGAGGGTAAGTGACTTGCTCAGGGTCACACAGCTAATAAGTGTCTGAGGTGGGATTCAAACCTGGGCCTTTCTGACTATTCCATGTGCTGCTCGGATAGAGAATAATTCGGTGGACCACTGACTCACCTCAGACTGTCAGGGGCATGCAGAAAGTAACTGGAGCAAGCAAGGATTTGAAGTCAGATCACCAATAATTCCTTCCAACTACACTTGAATTTTACAGTACATTTTAATTAATGTGGACATCCATTCTCAGGCCACGTGACAAGTTCAGGTAGGTAGGAGAACCAGAAAAGTTTACATTTCTCCTAAGTTGCCAGTCCTTTGTTAACAACAAAAGTAAATACCTACATTTACATATAGGATTTTTACACACACTGTTTCTTATCGAAAGGACTGACCAGACCCAAGAATCATTATTAATGATGCAGTGTCAGTTTAGAAGGAGGTCTGGTGGGAAAAACTTAAACACCTGTGTTTGACCCGATGTCCTAAAACATTTTATCAGTAATCGAGTGAAGGGGCAGAGGTGACATGCTTATCGGATCCGAACATGACATGCCGTGGAAGGTTGATGGCCACTCAGCACGTTGGAAGGCAGAGGATCCAAAAAGATCTCAACAGGGTAGAATATTGGGCTGATCTAACAAGGGTAAATGTAAAAACCTGCCTGTTAAACGGAGAAGGGAAACACGGCTTTACAATTGTTGAAAAATTTTGGAAATTTGATTGTGAGTTCAGAAGGAGGTAGCAGTGTTGTTTCCGGTCGACCAAAAGAGTTTGTGTCATCTGTGCTGAGAAGCCTCGTTTCCACAGTTAGAGGGGT
The DNA here is from genome assembly GCA_028646595.1 of Phalanger gymnotis. Lineage (NCBI taxonomy): Eukaryota > Metazoa > Chordata > Mammalia > Diprotodontia > Phalangeridae > Phalanger > Phalanger gymnotis. The sequence goes on from JAQQSZ010014616.1 coordinate 6,356, forward strand.
GACCGTCTTGTGAGACTCTGCCCTGGTCACACGGCTAGGGAGTCATAGAGCTGGGCTTGTGACCGCTTGTCCATTCTGTCACTGTTCTCTAATCGTCCTCGATGAATTCCGTTATGCGCTGCATTATTCACAAGAGTCAGATGCTTCATTTTTCTAATACTTCCTCGTTTAGAATTTTAAAACCCTCACAGGTTAGTATCAGCCTCCTCGCTTCATGGTGGGTGCTCCGTTGTTAACCAGTCAGGTTATTAGGAGAATCTGTATTAATAATGGAATTTGCCATGGATAATTCCTTTGCCTACAAATGACATTACTAAATAAATGAATTCCAGAATGTGAGCTAATCAGAATTTCATGCATTCCGATTTGTATCCAGTTACATGGATTACCTCATACAAATATCCCGTAAACAATCCCAGCTTTAATAAAATTGTACCTTTAAAATTCAAATTTATCATAGCTAAAGTAGCCATCAGGAAAGCCTTTATTAGGTGTCAGCTGTGTCCCGGGCCCTGTGCTAAGCAGAACATAGTTCCTTAAAATCGAAAGGGCTTCTCGTGCTTGGTGGTGTACTCGGAGCCCAGCAGCCCAGGGAGTTCCTCAGCCTGGGCTAGCTTTCCTCTGCTTAGGTCGATGTGTGGGTTTGCCCACTTTTAGGTTGTTTTTTGTCTTAAGTGTCTGAGCACTGTCATTCTTATTTAGAGCCAGAGTAAAAGTGAAAAGTCAACCCGAACTTTGTATCTCAAATGTAAAAGTCAATAATGAGCAAGCCCCAGGGGAACAAAAGAGAAGTGCCCATACTTTGGATTGTGGGATCTGCAGCTTCTCCAGTTGTCTTCTCTTGCGCCTGCCTTAGTGCCTCAGTGCAGGGGCCCCACACTCTGTTACTGCCTTGCCCACTGGGCCCAGCATCCCTGACCGATGATCCTCCTCTTTCCTCATTTACAAGTGGAGGGGTTTGACTGGGATCATTTCTCCAATACAAGTTCTGCAATAACACAAGTCCTGTTTGTAGATGCTCAGTGAGGTCATATAACTTGCAGGGTGCACAGCTAGTCAGGAGCCCTGCTGCTGATGAGAGCTCAGCTCCTTGGCTGGTGCCTGAATATTAAAACTGCATTGGATTGGAACCTTCCAGCAGTTTTTCAATCATATATACAGGCTTTTGTAAGCCCCTTCTGTGCATAGAGACAAACATGAAAGAGCCCCTGACTTCAAGAAGCTTTTATTTTATGTGCATAGATAATTAGCTACAAAGTTTACACACAGTAATTTTGAGAAGAGGGCAGTAGGACCAGGGGCGTCAGGATAGGCTTCCTGTGGGAGACGCCACTGAACTTTGAAGAAAGCTAGAAATGATGTGAGGTGGGGGCGTGTATCTTCTTCCAGAGGCAGGAGGGAACCCCAGGCAGGCAGCGGCATGATCAGACCTATGCTCCAGCAGGATCAGTTTAGCTCCTGTGTGAACAGTAGATTGGAGGCTGGAGGCCAAAGAGGACCTTGTTAGAGTAGCCCAGACAAGAAATGATGAATTAGGGCTCTGGCAGTGGGAGGAGATGGGAGGGAATGGATGCAGGGTATCTGGTGAGCCAACCCACTTGGGCTCTCCATAGAGTATTAACGTTGGCATGGTATAGTGGGTAAAAAGAAGGCACTGGGAACCTAGAATTCTGAGCTCTGGTCCCTTTCTGACACTTCCTAGCTGTGGAACCTTAGGCAGACCCTTCCGCTTGGAGCATTAGTTTCCTCATCTTTAAAACGGGGATCCCTTTTTTCCCTGCCTCCTTCATAGTATTGTCCTGGTGAAAGTGCTATGTAGATGTGGGTGGTTATTATTAGGACGGTCCATTTATTTACATATAGGGGGCTAGCCAGATCAAATCTGTTCACAGCTACTTTTAGGTATTTGCTAAAATTTCCTGAGCCAACTAAGCGCTTCTTGTTTGTTAAACCGTTTTCCTCAGTAATCTCTGGAAACATCAGAAGTTGTTGTCGATTGACCTAGACAAAATGGCTTTACCCAGCTTTCGAACCAATCGTCCTCAAGTAAGACCTTTGTCTCCTGGAGAAAGCGGGGCCTGGGACATTCCAGGAGGTAAGTCTTGAAGTGAGTCATTATTGCCTGGAGCCCAGTTACAGCATTTGGACCAGTTAGAGCAAGCAATGACAAAAAAGAATAATTTCTGTCCCTCTTGAGAAGCTCTTGACTCAGTTCCAAAGTGGGCTTTCATTTCCTTGTGTAGGCCAGCTTTATTTTGAAAGCTGTCACTTACCGGTGTGCAGATTCTGCCGTTGGCAGGTGGAGCCTCACCTCCTGCCTCAGTTCTAAGGTGGAGGCTCCAGATCAGTGACAGGCTCTCCCTGCCTGGAGCCCTAAGTTGTGGGAGGAGCTCTGGAACGACCTGGGGCTGTAGGTCTGGAGCATAGATTTGTAACTGTAAGGGAAGGACTTGGCTCAGCCTACTCCTTGGAACCACTCAAGGGTTCTCCCTGGGGCTTCCAAAGGGCTTCTGTCATGGCTGGGGGTGTGCGTGGAAGCTGCAGAGCAGTGTGATATGGACAACCTTTAACAGCTTCAGGAGGCTTAAAAATCTCTAGAGAGTTATATAAGACTGAGTAAAGATGCAGCAACCAATTCTTCACGGCACTCAAGGATCTCCTCCTAGTATGAAGACATGAGCCTTGAGGAAATCAGTCTTGTCCTTTGGTGAGCCAAAAGGACACCTCCTGATACTTGCTACTCCTCCAGTGGTGAAACTGCAGCTCCGAAGAAGCCAGAATTTCTTCGATTCATTATCTTTTGCTGTCATAGATGTTCAAGGGGTAATTCAGGCTTTTAAAAAGCACCTTTGCTCAGTTGATGTATGCTTTTTTTCATCTCTGCTGAACTTGAACCTGTTAAAGCAACTGAAATGTCCCAGTGTGCATATGACCTGTTATTTTATTGACCTGTTAATTTAACCTTTGTTCTTTAGGAATAATGCCTGGTCGCTATAATCAGGATGTAGGACAGACGATTCCGGTGTTTGCCTTCCTGGGTGCCATGGTGGTTCTGGCTTTCTTTGTGGTGCAAATCAACAAAGCTAAAAGCAGGCCCAAGAGAAGGAAGCCAAGAGTCAAGCGCCCCCAGCTCATGCAGCAGGTCCATCCACCAAAGACCCCTTCAGTGTGATGTCCAAACAGCTAGCCCCTATTGCCAAAGAGGGCCCTCTTGAATGGCCTCAGGGGACAACGGATAGCTGTTGCTGGTGAGAATTTCTCATGCAGGGGTGGCACCCATCTAAAAGTGATCTCATTTTTTCATTAAATATTGCCCATTCCAAATGGGCCTGGCCCACATGCGGTGGGGTGGGGTTCAGCTCTCACGAAACATCATCTCGTTGCCCTTGCCCCTGACAGAAGGGATTCCTCCAGTTGGCCATGCACAAGAGCTCTGCGGAAGAGCGGCTGGATGCACCACGCCAAAGACTAGAAGACTTTCAGAAAGCTGTCGAGCTGCTTTGAACTTGAGAAGAGAAAGAGACTTTTGAAATACAAAGAAAAAAAATCCTGACCAAATGGAAATGTTTGTTAAAGGCTATTTTCTATATTTATTGTTGGAAAAAGTCACTTTAGGAACTTAACGGTTATTTGGAAACAAAACTATTTTTTGGCAATGGAATGCAGTTTTTTAATATTACGTCAAGAGGAGTAGCAAGCTCCATCCATCTTTATGATGCAGAAGGGACAGACTGAGACTGGAAGGAAACTAGCACAATCTGTGAGACATAGACCTTCACTTTATTTTTATAAACGCCAGCTGCCATGACTTTTTGTAATTTTGGGTCTTGATTTCACCATTGTTGGTGAAGGAAATTTTCAATAAATATGCATTATCTATAAGAAGCTGAAAGCATTGCCTCCCAGCCTCTTTTTCCACCCCCACCGTCTGTTTTACACACAGCCAGCTGAGCAGGTTCTGAAGCAGTCTGCCTAACTCTTGATCCCCAGTGAATCTTCCCCCTCAGCTTTTCACCCAATGAGTAACTAATTTGTTTTTCCCTACCCCAGCTGACCACTCATCTGCTGCTCCATCTGAGGAGAAGGCAAGGCAGCGGGAAAGGAGGGACCCAGGCTAACGGCCACGTGGGATTCTGGATAGGGATGGGTCACGTGGACTAGAAAGCTTGCGCAGTTGGCGGAAGGAATAGAGCAGCCGGGGCCCCAAACAGGGACAGTCAGGCGGCTTGTCACACAGCATCTACCCCCTCACAGCCGCTGCCATCGCTTCAAGAGTCTTAGAAATGATTTCTCATCTGTGCGGAGCTCTTTTTCTGCCCCTTCCCCCAATCGTAGCTGCAGATAACACCAGGCAGACCCTGGATACCTCTGTCAGACTGTCTGCATGTACACACTGTGTTAAGATGTAGGGATGTTAAGCAGATTGCTGGGGCAGGCTTCATAATCCCCGTGGGCAGCCAACGTCCCTCCGTGTTTTTGAAGGATTCACTGAATCTGGAACCGTACCGCCGGAGGGCTGCAATGATCTACTGAGGGGTAGGGGAATGAAGAAATGAAAACTTTTTGAAACTTAAAAAAATAAAAGCCCTAAAGTACACGGGGCCAGGTGTGTCAAAAGACCTAGGCCCTAATCCTGACTGCCACTAAAACTAGTGGGATGTCAGTTGACCTTGAATAATTCATTTCCCTTCTCTCTGCCTCATTTTCCCCATCAAATGACAGGACTGAAAAGGATGCTTTTTTTTTTTTTGGAGTTGGGGATGGCAGGGTGATTAGGGTTAAGTGACCTGCCCATTGAACTGGATTCTTTAAGGTTCCTTCCAGCGTTAAGATTCTCTGACCCTATGACTTTCTGTTAAACACTCCTTCACGAGTTTTGGAACAGCTCTCCTGGGACTCTCTTCACAAGTTTCACACTTTGTACTTCGCCACATTGTTCGCTTTGCCCATGCAATGGGAAGATCGTAGCTCTCGTTGGCCGTTTCGGTTTAGAATGGCTGGACGTGTTCTGTCTTGACAGCCCAGATAGGAGTGATGCCTTGAGACCAGTCAGCCCCTGAGCGAGGAGAGAGCAGACATAGGCAGGTCGCTGACTCAGGGAGGTCAGGTACTCTGGG
>JAQQSZ010014617.1:0-11472 GCA_028646595.1 Phalanger gymnotis
CAGGGGAGAGAGGAAGGGAAAGGGGGATGGGAGGGGAATGGGGCGACGGAGGGGAGGGAAGACTGGGGAACAGGGCAACCAGAATGTACGCCATCTTGGAGTGGGGGGGGGGAGGAAATGGGGAGAAAATTTGTAATTCAAACGCCTGTGAAAATCAAGGCTGAAAACCAAACATGTCAAAAATAAATTAAAAAAAAAATTCAAAAAAAAAAAAAAAAGAAGTGCCTATCGGTTCCTTTAAACTGAAGAGTAAATCACAGGATTATAGATTTAGAGTTGAAAGGTACCTTAGAGGGCTTCTTAGATGAGGAAATAGGTTCAAGGAGGAAAAGTGACTTATCCAAGATCACACACAAGCTCATAGGTCTCATGCTGGAAGGGACCTCAGAGGCCAGCTAGTTCAACGTTCTGCTCACCTCCCCACTTTTGTAGAGGAGGAAATCTGAAGGCCAGAGAGCGGAAGGGTCCAAGGTCACATACTAAGTGTAAGAGGTATAATTTGAATCCAGGTCCTTTGATTGCAAATCCAGGATTCAATTCACTATACTCTGCTGCTTCTCATGGCTTGAAAAGGCTTAATGTACTTAGCATAGTACAATAAATTCTTGTTGACTTGGTTTAATGTATCTCTATCAGAGATGAACATTTTTTTTTTGCCCTCAAAGAGCTTACATTGTTTTTTTCTTTTTTTTAGATTAGATTTTTATTTTTAGTTTACAACACTTAGTTTTACATGTTCTTGAGTTTCAAATTTTCTTTCTTTCCCTCCCCTCCCCCGCCCAGGACAGCATGCAGTCTGATATAGAATCTACATAAACCTTTGCATTAAACTTATTTACACAGTAGTCAAGTTGCAAAGAAGAATTACAACCAATGGAATGAATCATGAGAGAGAAGAAACAAAACCAAAGAAAAAAGAGGAAAAAAAAAGAGAGCAGATAGTTTGCCTCAATCTGCATTCAGAATCCACAGTTCTTTCTCTGGATGTAGCTAGCTTTTCCCATCATGAGTCCTTTGGAGCTGTCTTTGAGCCTTGTATTGCTGAGGAGAGCCAAGTCTAAGAGACTGACATTTTTATAGGGGAAAAAAGGATTGTCAACGAAATTGCAGTTGAGGAATTTTAGTAATCACTGACTTACCAGAAGAGAGATTTTTGGGTAGGGGCATTTTGTCGGTGGCACTCAAAATGATGCCAGGGAAGTGGCCACCGATTTCATCTCTACTTTAATGCAACCCTTGATAATCTTGTCTTTGTGTGCCCAGGCTCTGTGCTTTCTTGGAGACACTTGGTGCTTTCTTTTATTTCCTTCCAAAAACGAAGTAGTAGTACCGGACTCTGGCCTGCTGGTAGGACATAGCCTTTACTGAAATAGCGAAACAGTTAAATAACAGGTCATCAGCAAACTGAGCTTTCATTGGCTTATTGGCAGACCAGGTCAGGACATGATTTCTGGCAGTCTCAGAAAGCCACAGCCTGTTTTTAAAATTTTTTATTATTTACTACCTTGTTCCTACCCCCACTGGGGGGAAGAAAAAAGAAAAAGTTCTTGTAACAAATATACATAGTCAAATAAAACAAATTTTGCCACTGGCCCTGTCCAAAAATTTATGTCATATATATATGCGTATACACACGCATTAAAAAAAAATCCCCTTGTAGAGGCTTTAATATTGTACTCTCCATTCTCTTCTTGAGCCTTTTTTTAAAAAATGTTAATTAAACTTGATCTTTCTCCTCAGCCCCATCCCCCTCCATTTCTAGCTAATTTCAGAGACTTAGAAAGAGAGCTAGAGATCTGTAAAAGATCGGCTTGTCTTTCCGCCTGAATTAACTTTTTTAGTTCATTCCCTTTAATTGTAGGAAATTGTTGTGGGCCTGAAACCCTAATACATGTACCCTGGGTTAGATTCTGTGCAACAAGTTGGATTATGATAATTACCACACAGATGTTTAGAAAACTCTCAATGCAAATCAGTGCAATTAAGCATGACTTAATATCCCATAATTCAGACACTGGAACGTCTTATTGTGATTATACTGTTTTAGAACAAAATGCTTTTAAAAAAAGAAAAGAATTCTTTTCATATTGAGGCCCACGTGCCCTGAAAAAGAAATTATGTTATGTTAATTTGGACTTTCGTTTCTCAGAATTCCTATTAACTAATCAAATACTTCAATTTTTCTTGCCCTTTTTATACTAAGAAAGCCTCTTGTTCAGTGAGCCAATCTTATGCATAATTCCACTTGAGTGCCAGCATTAGTAAAAAGGAGTTTGTACACACATGGATGCTCTTTTACCAACACTATGGAGGAAAAGCCAAATTTTCTACTTCCACCATTCCCAGAGCTTAGTTGGTGGTGGACCAGGCCAAAGCTTCAGGGTCTCTGGGATCCAGAGATGGCCAGATCTGCAGTGACAGTTCAGGAGATTGGGGAGGCTGAAACAGCAATCATTAGAAGGATCCCAGGCTCATAAATCTAGTAGTGGCAGGGCCCTTAGAGGCCACGTGGTCCAACCCCATCATTTTATAGGGGAAGAAACTGAGGCCCAGGGAGGCCAAGTAACTCATCCAAGGCCACACAGGTAGTGATTATTAGAAAAGCAATTGGAACCCAGGTCCTCTGATTATAAAGCCCATGCTCTTTTGGGCTGTCCCTCTAAATATATAATTAACAAAGCTTTTTTTTTGTTTTTAACATGGTAATTTTGTTCTGAAATTTGGAATTCCTGAAGCATCCATGAATTGTTTTCTACCAATACTATGTCTAGCCATGTGCTATATGTAGCAGTGGTTTACAGCTGAGATGTTAGACCTAGGTGGCCAGTGAGGTTCCTTCCAGCTCTAGGTCTCTGATCCTCTGTGTCTCCTTGGGTAAGTTACATCCCCTCTCCTGGCCTCAGTTTCTTCCCCTGTAAAATGAGGGGGTTGGACTAGATGGCCTCTGTGGTCCTTTCCAGTTGGGCTGGACCATAGAGTATTTGGAGAGGATTAAAGCATAAGAAGAATGGAAAGGTATGTTGGAGCTAGGTTGTGAAGAGCTTTAAATGTTTGTATTTGTATAGGTGAGTGATATGATTAGGACTGTGCTTTTAGAGGAGACCATGACTTAAAATTGTCAACTTTTAAGCTCCGGACACTGGTCTATGAGTAGATGTCAAAGGTTAGTGCCCATCCCACCATCTGTGCTTGGAATACTAGAAAACCCTGGGCAAGGGCACCCTCCCTAACCAGGCTATTGTCATGAAGGCAGAATTCTTAAGCAGTAACTTAGAAAAGAACATGAAAGCAGTTACTGGAGCACGTGTCCTGGTGGTACAAAGGTCATAGAACCATGGAGGCTTGAAGTTGGAAGGGACCTTAAGATACTGAGTGTGATTTCTAAAATTCTGTCCTCTATAAATAAGTGCTGTGTGTGTTGGCAAAAAAAGACAGGCGAGGAATACTACACAAAGGGCCACCAGGAAGTTGGAGCGACTGGAGTTTCCCCTTTGTGGCCTCTCAGTCTGGCTGTCCAGCCCCAAATTATAGATGCTCTCATGTGACTGGAAGAACAGACATCCTCGTTCCTTTGTTGACATGCTCTGTGGCCAGGCAAACTTTCCATGACTCTTATCTTCATATTCCATCAAGTAAGCATCCTCTAATATCAGTTAAGGGTTCTTTCTTCCTTTTCCTCCCTCCTTTCTCTGTCTCTATCTGTTTTTCTTTCTGTCTCTCCGTGTCTCCCTCTCCCTCCGTAATTCTTAAAAATTTTAAGTGTTTAATTTTTTTATTGATTGTTTTTATGTCACCTTCATTTTTGAATATATTTCTCCTTCCCCATCAGAAAACTATCTCTGAAACAAAGAACATGAAAGAAAGAGGAGGAGGAGGGGAAAGCCTTTTATTTTTTAAATAATAGTTTATTTTTCGCAATTACATGTCAAAACAATTTTTAACATTCATTTTTAAAAATTTTGAGTTTCAGATTCTCTCCTTCCCTCCCCACCCTGCCCCGCAGATGATAGTAATTTGCTATAGGCCCTTTATACACGTGCAGTCATTTGAAACACGGAAAAGCACTTTAGCAAAATAGACAACACTAATCGGGGTTAAGAATGAATGTAATGTTTCACACACATAGTCCCCTATCTGCAAATATGGGAAAGAGGTGCACTTTCTCATCTCTTGTTTGGGGCCAAACTTTGGTCATTATAATTACATAATGCTTAGCATTTTTTTAATGATAGCATCATAGTTTTGGAGCTGGAGGGAATCTTAGAAACTATTGATTCATGTTACTGAGACTCACAAAGGTTAAGTGACTTAGTGTTTGAGGCAAGATTTGAACCACTGGTCTTCTGACTCTAAGCTTAGCACCTTATCTGTTGCGCAACCTAGCTAGACTGTTGTTTTTTCATTGACGATGTAGTAATTGTGTATATTGTTTCCCTAGTTCTGCTTATTTTGTTTTGTACCAGTTCATATGACTCTCTCCCTTGCTTTGAGATGTGAAGTGGGGTTTAATGTTACAAGAAGTTTGGCATTCATATCATAGGCTCATAGATTCAGAACTAGAAGGGCTGTTAGAAGTCATGTAGTCCCACCTCCTCTTTTTACAGATGAGGAAACTGAAGCCCGGAGAAGGTAAGTGACAAGTGACTTGCCCAAGGTCACAAGATTGGCTTAGGAAAGGAGATGAGAAAATATTCTTCTCTCCTTTCTTTGCAGAAGTGGGAGAGTATGGATATGAAACATTGCATATACCATCACACTTGGATGACATGTTGGTTGATTTTGCCAAGCTACTTTTTTTTCTTTCTTTATTACAAGGGATAGCTCTCAGTAATGGAGAGGAGAAGGATAAATTTAGAAACGAAGGTGATATAAAAATAATCAAAATTAAAAATTAAAAAAGACATAAGACTTTGAATAAGACATTGCTATTATTTTAAATGTCGTTCTAAGGCTGATTTCTTTCTTACTTTTTTGCCCTTTTGGCAAACCCACAAATAGTTCAGAAAATCCAGGCTTAAGATCTCAACCAATTTAAATAGCAGGGGGAATTATATAGAGGCTTGGGCCGAGACTGCCATGTTTGTATTTCTTCCATAGCTGAATGATTGTTTTCTGGGTTCTGGTCTCGCTAGTGGAGTAGAAAGTGAAGGGACAGAAAGAATGCCTCTCTATCCTGCAGGTTTAGTGGGGGAATGAAATGTTCTTGAAGGAAAAAAGAACTGAGGCTTCAGCAGGGAAAAGGAGATCTGAGTTGAGGAGGGAAGACTTGACCCTGGTCAGGAGGTTGGAGAGTAGAAGAGTTTTACATAGAAGAGGAAGGGAAGGACAAAGAAAGCTGTAGATCTGAGGCTCCTCTTTAAGAGGAGGAAGCTATCATCAATAGCCATTTGAAAAAGTGCCCTACATCACAAATAACTGAAGGAATTAAAATTAAAACAACTCTGAGATACCAACTCATACATATCAGACTGGCTAAGTTTACAAAAAATGAAAGTGGCAAATGCTAGCGGAGATATGGGAAAACAGGTATACTCATGCACTGGTGGTGAAACTGAACTAGTCCAATCATTCTGGAGAGCAATTTGGAACTATGTCCAAAAAGTCTATTAAGCTGTACATACTCTTTCACCTAGCCATACTGATACTAAGACCTATGCCTTAAAGAGATCAAAGAAAGAAGAAACAGACCTATATGTACAAAAATATATACAGCAGCTCTTTTTGTGGTAGCAAAGAATTGGAAACTGAGGAAATGCCCATCATTTGGGGAATCACTGAACAAGTTATGGCATATGAATGTGATGGAATACTATTGTGCTGTAAAAAATGATAAAGGGCATGGTTTCAGAGAAAAACCTGGGAGGACCTTTATGAACTGATGCAAAGTGAAGTGAGCAGAACCAGAATAGTCTGCACAATAACAGCAATATTGTAAAGATATTCAACTTTGAAAGACTTAGTAAGTGATCAACACAATGACAAACCACAATTCCAAAGGCTTCTTGTTGAAATGTGCTATCTACCTCCAGATAGAGAGCTGATGGATTTAGTGCAGGATGAATCATATTTTCTTCCTTCATTCCTTTTTTTCCACATAGCTAACACAGGAATTTGTTTTACATAACTATGTATACATATTTGTCATGAGTTTTGTCTTGCTTTCTCAGTGGATAGGGAAAGGGAAAGGGGGAAGGAGACAATTCAGAAGTGAAAATAAAATAAAATTGTACACTAAAAGAAAAGAGAAGTGAGCTGGATGCTGGGAGGAAGAAACAACTTCTTGTCCTTCAGGTAATGACCTAGTGGAGAAGTAGAAGCTGTATAGTGAGAGGTCATCCAGTAAAGGGCACAGAGAGAATCATAGGGTGGTAGTGGCTGCTCTGGGGTACATGGGCAACTGCTGGTTGACCTTATCACAACAACGAAGGCATCAGAGAAGACAGAGGTTGCAAATAGGCAAATTTAGGTTCGATGTCAGGAAAGACATCCTAACAATTACAGTTATTCAAGAGGCAAATGGGCTGCCTCCAGAGGTGGTGAATTTATCCTCAAGTCAGGCATGATGTTAAGATGCTTTTTACAGATACGAGTTGGACTAGCTGGTTGTTGAGGTCCCTTGTAACTCTCATATTCTATTATTTCATTGTTAGCTTTTGTGAATCACTCTGTGAATTGTATTATTTAAATATAAATATAATTTAAAGCTCTCTGGTGGCCTTTTTTTTTCAAACTGGAAATGTGCCAGTGTCACAATGAAGGTGAAATCCAAGAACCCTGGAGGAGAGATTCCAAGGCCTTCCCATACCTCAGGTGAGTTCTCCCTCAGTCTAACCCCACCCTATTCCTTTTTCTCCTTCCCATAGCTGACCTTTTTAAAAAAATTAATTTAATTTAAAAAATTATCTCCCTCTCACCTCTTCTCACCATGGGAAAAAAGAAAAATAAAACCTTTGTGATGAATATGCATAGTCAAGCACATCAAGTTCCCATAAGGAAAAAAAGACCTATATCTACAAAGATATTTATAGCAGCTCTTTTTTTGTGGTGACAAAGAACTGGAAAGTAATAGGGTGCCCTTCAATTGGGGAATGGCTGAAAAAATTATGGTATATAAGTATTATAGAATACTATTTTATTATAAGAAATGATGAAAGGGATGGTTACAGAGAAACCTGGGGTGATTGTATGATATGATGTGTAATGTCTCATACATAATAGGCACTTAATAAATTCTTAATGACTTGATGCAGAATGAGACCAAGAGAAGAATTTATACAGTAACAACTTTGTAAATAACAACTTGGAAAGTACTCTGATCCCTGAACTGATCAAACATGATTCCATAGGACTTATGATAAAGTATGTGTTGCAGCAATTTGGCTAGCAGCTGCTGTGGGGGTGAAAGACCAACACAAGCCCAGCAACAAGAACACCACCAGCACAGGTTCTTTTGAAATGTTTTACTAAGGAAAGGAACGTTAAGGGGTTAACAATCTTACTTTAATCTAACATTCATACAAACTCACTTAGTTCAGGAGGAAAAGCCAGCAACCTGAACTTCAGAGAAAGTACAAACAAATTACAAACATACACAATATAAACAGACCAGATCACAATTCATAGTTACCAAGAAACCATCAACATCTGGGTTGACGAGCCAGGAGGCTCTTAAAGCGACTGCCCAGAGTTCCATGCCAACACTCCTCCAGGAATGAGAGCCTCAAGCAAATAGCTCTGTTCTCTCTCTTTATACATTCTTTGGATGGCAGGTCATCTGAGCAACCAGAACTTAGGTGCTTACTATTGGCTCTGGCCTTAGCAACTCCCCTTAGGGCCCTGGGGGCTTCATGCCCACATCTACTTAGCACCTAGTAATTAGGGCTTTGGGCCTGGGGCTTTGTGCCTAGTAAGACTCAGTCAAAGACACTTAATTAGTTTAGCATTCTAAAACAGTAAAAAAAGTTCCAACTTAATATTACAGTATGTTACCTACCTCCTGAGAAAAAGGTGACTCGGGTTGCAAAATGAGACAAATGTTTTTTGGAGGCAACACATACCCATATAAGTATGTACGAAATATATATAAAATAAGTACAAGGTAATTTGGGTGGGGAGGCCTCATGTAGGAGGTAAGTGGTATTTGAACTGAGCTTTAAAGTAAACTGGGATTCTCAAAGACAGAGGGGAAGAAGGGAGGTCATTCCAGGCAAGGAGGAAACCCTGTGCAAAAACATGGTGACAGAAAATGAAATATTACTTGTGAGAAACAAGAAGGCCAATTTGATTGGACCAGGGCATTTGTAAAGGAATCGGGATAATTTGTACTAAGGCTTGTCAGGTAGGCTGGAGTTATGTTGTAAAAGGCTTTACATGTCAAACAGGAGTTTGTATTTTGTCCTAAGGAGCCATTGAAATTTATTGAGCGGGGGAATGACATCATCAGACTTGTGCTTTGTGAATATCACTTTGGCAGTTGTTTGGAAGATAGAATAGAGAGCAGAGAGAGGCCAAATAGGAGGCTAGTGCCATAGTCCAGGTGAGAGGTGAGTTAGTCATCCAGTCAGTAAGCATTTACTAAGTGCCTTCTCTATGCCAAATACTGTGCTAAGCCCTGGGTATTCAAAGAAAGGCAAAAGACAGTCCCTGCTCTCAAGGAATGCACAGTCTAATGAGGGAGATAATATGTAGACAGTTATGAACAGACAAGCCATCTACATGGTCAATTGGAAATAATCAACAGAGAAAAGGCACTAGAATAAAGGGGGCATCAGGAAAGGCTTTCTGTGGAACATGGGATTTTGATTTTAGCTGGGACTTGAAGGAAGCCAGGGAATCCAGGAGGTGGATATGAGGATGGAGTGCATTTCAGGCACTGGGGGCAGTCAGTGAAAAGGCATTGAATTTGGAGATAGAGTCTCATTTTCGAGGACCAGAATGGAGGCCAGTGTCACAGGCTTGCAGAGTATTTGAGAGTGAAGAAGGTGCAAAAAGACTAGAAAGGCAGGAAGGGATGATCTTGGTCATCTTCTCAAAGCAGATGTTCTCAAAGCATACTCCAGATAAAGTGACTTCTGTTGGGAAAAGGGATAAAGTTGGATGCATTCAAAAACCAAACAAAAGCCGTGTTCTTTTGTCTGCATTTTGGCACATTGCTTTCACTTCATCCCAAGCTTTTTCTCTTCCTGCTCCTGCTGTAGCTAATAGGTTATGAACCACTTGTTTCCTGGTGTTAGTTTGCCCCTCTTTAGTCCACTAGGCCCTGTGAGCCTATTCTTGTCTCACATGTGTTTGCCCTGAATATGAGAGGCCTAGAAGAAGAGGAGAAGGAGAGTATCATGAATACTCTTAGTAGAGTTTTCTGGCTGCAGTCTAATTTCAGTTCTACCCTTGAGTTAGAAGGCCGATTATTTTTTCCCCCAATCATATGTAAAAAACATATTTTAACATTAAAAAAAAATTTTGAGTTTCAAATTCTATCCATTCCTCTCTCCCCTTCCCCTTCCCTGAGATGATAAGCAATGGTAAACACAGAAGCTTCCTGGACAGGCCCCCCTCCCCATCCATATTCATACACACACACACACACACACACACACACACACACACACACACACACACAGCAAAGACAGTTTTGTGGGAGGTGGTAGGGACCTCCCCGCATCCCTGGAGGTCATGTGCCCCAACTTATCATGGCCTCCTGTAGCAAAGCCAATACCTTATTTTTTAGTTTTGCATTATATACATGACAATAGTGAATTAATTGTTCAAGGAAGAATAGCTTGAAGAACTATTTTTAAGATGATTACAAATGCACATGTACACATATGTTTAATAGGAGTCCTCCTTTCCTTTTAGAAAATAAGGGCTATTTGTGTGACTTTAT
This sequence comes from Phalanger gymnotis, assembly GCA_028646595.1. Taxonomy (NCBI): domain Eukaryota; kingdom Metazoa; phylum Chordata; class Mammalia; order Diprotodontia; family Phalangeridae; genus Phalanger; species Phalanger gymnotis. Next base: position 9,884 of record JAQQSZ010014617.1, read on the forward strand.
TATTTGTGAACTAGTATTGCTTTTCTTTTTTTAATCTACTGTTATTTTTTTAAATTAAATTTTGTTATAAAAAGTGTCAAGCATTTATTTTCTCTCCATCTCACCTTTCACATTAAGAAATGGGAAAAAAATCCCCAAAACCCTTGTAACAAGTATGCATAATCAAGCAAAACAAAGTCTCATATTGGCCTTGACAAAAAAATGTAGATCACATTCTGGATCTTGAGTCCATCATTTTCTCACTGGTTTTCCGTAATTGTGGTTTGTAATTGAGATACTTAAGGCAGCTAGGTGGCGCTGTAGTGGATAGAGTATGTGCCTGGAGTCAGAAAGACCCATCTTCCTGAATTCAAATCCAGTCTCAGACACTGTTTGTGTGACCTTGGGCAAGTCACTTAACTCTGTTTGCCTCAATTTCCTCATCTGTAAAATTAGCTGGAGAAAGACATGGTAGACCACTCCAGTATCTTTGCCAAGAAAACCCCAAATGGAGTTGCAGAGAGTTGGATACAACTGAAATGACTAAACAACAAGAACTTGAGGTGATGATCTTTTAAAATAATATTTTATTTTCCCCCAATTACATGAAAAAAACAAAATTTAACTTCTAAATTTTGAGTTTCGAAGTCTATCCTTTCCTCTCTCCCCTTCCCCCCTCCCTGAGGCGGTAAGCCGTCTGATATAGGTTCTACATGTGCAATCATGTAAAACATTTCCATATTAGTCATTTTGAGCAAAAAGACTCAAGAAAGAAAGAGAAAAATAGTATGCTTCAGTCTGTATTCAGACAACATCAGTTCTTTCTCTGGAGGCGGATAGCATTTTTCATTATGAGTCCTTTGAGACTGTCTTAGATCATTGTATTGCTGAGAATAGCTAAGTCATTCACTGTTCTTCATTGTATAATATCGCTGTTACTCTGTACAATGTTCTTCTGCTTCTGCTCATGTCACCTTGTATCAGTTCATGTAAATCTTTCCGAGTTATTTTTAACAGTTAAATTTGTCATTGCTTAAAACATGTATGTTCCTTATGAAGGCTAAAAATTTAAAGTTATTTTTATATTGGCAAAAAAGCACATACCTCTGTGTGTGTACGTGTATGATACCTTAAGCCCTTATTACCAAAACCTTTTTTTAAATGCATTTCTTTATTAACAGGCATGAGCAGGAGTGGAATCCAAGATAGATAACTTGGAATGGGAGGGGAAAAGGAGGGAATTTCTGGAATGAGGTGCCCAGAAGGTCTGCTGGTATCACAGGCTTGCTGAGGGCCTGAACTGAGTGTTTCCTGCTAGCTTCACCCTCGATATAGCAAACAAAAGAATCTTCCTAAATTGTGGGTCTAACCACATCACTTCTTTGCTTAAGAATCTTCAGTGACTCCCCATTGTCTTTAGAATAAAATACACGTGAAGATGGTGGCTGGAAAGCAGGGACTAGCGTGAGCTCCCTGCCAAGTCCCTCCAAAAACCTATAAAAAATGGCTTTGAACCAATTCTAGAACTGCAGAACCCACAGGGTAGCAGAAGGAAGCAAGGCTCTAGCCCAGGACAGCCTGGATAGTCTCTGGGTAAGGTCTATCCCACA
>JAQQSZ010014618.1:0-11472 GCA_028646595.1 Phalanger gymnotis
AACCAGAGAGTACGCCATCTTGGAGTGGGGGGGGAGGAAATGGGGAGAAAATTTGTAATTCAAACGCCTGTGAAAATCAATGCTGAAAACCAAACATGTCAAAAATAAATTAAAATTAAAAAAAAAGAAAAGGGGTCACTAAAATAGACTAATTTAAAATTACTTACAAGACAATACTATTCTTACAGAGAAAGAAAGGAAAAATCCTAATTTGGAAAGAAATCAATATTAGAGACAAGTGGAAAAAATAAATCTAACTCAACACTTTAAATGTTAATGGATTAAACAATTTAATAAAATGGAAAACAGTAACAGATTGGATAAGAAAACAGTACTTCACAATCTGTTGCTGAGAAAAAGAAAGTATATTTTAAAAGCAAAGGCACAGAGACTAAGAATGAGGGGCTGTAAAATAAATTTATTATGCATCAAGTGAATAAAAAACAGTTATAATTATTCTCTCAAAGTAAAAAAAATGTCAAAAATATAAAAAGGAATTATGCTGAAATTATACATCATGCTAAAAGCGAACATAGTAAACCAATATCAATATTAAACTTATGTCCTCCAAATGCCTTAGCATCAAAATTCATAAACATTAACTGAACTACAGTAAGACATAGACAGTAACACAATGCAGCAGGACATTTCAATTTCCTTATTTCAATTTTGGATAAGTTTAACAAAAAGATAAACTAAAGGGAAATTATAGAACTGAACAAACTGCTACAGGAACTGCAACTTAAATATTTGTATTATCCTTTACATAGGACTACAAAAGACTACACACATTTCTCAACGTCACACAGAAATTTTTTAAAAATAACCATGTCTTAGGGGACAGAGGTATCCTAAACAAATGCAAAAAGGAAGAAATAGTAACTATAGTTATAGACCTAATGCAATAAAAATAGTAATCAATTCAGGGACCATAAATAAAGGATGCAAACCCAAATAGAAAATTAAAAATGAAATCCTGAATAATGAGTGGATCAAAAAACAAATCATAGCAACAATAATTATGTGAAAGGAAATGCTAATGATAAAACAACATACCAAATTTTATGAGGTATAGCAAAAGTATTCTTCAATAGGGAAAGCACATACCTGCAAACATACAACAACGAAATAGAAAAAGAAAGGATTAAAAAACTGGATATGCATTATAAAACTAGAAAGTCAACCAATAAGCAAATCTTAAATAAGTATGAAAGAGGATACCTTAAGAAGTAAAAGAGAAATGCATAAACTGGAAAATATCATAAAAGTGATCAATAAAACTAAAAGCTTGTTTTTTAAGAAGGTATAAAATTGTTAAATCTTTAGCTGATATTTTTAAAGAGAACAGAAAATAAAATTTTAAAATAGCAAATGAGCAAGGTGCAATCACAGCAAAAGTAGATTTTTTAAAATTCAGAATGTATTATGCACAGTTATACAAAAACACACACACACACACTGAGAACACAAAAATAGGAATACCTTCAGAATATAAAATACCCCAAAAGATAGAATACCAAATGGAAATCTTCACCCAGTCTCAAAGAAGAAATTAGAACTAGCTGTGAAGGAACTACCAAGAGTAGAGGGGAAAGGAAAAACCTCCTGATCCTGATGGATTCACAGAATTCTATCAAACTATTAAAGAACCATGAGGTACTGCACAAATTATGATATGCTACACAAATTATTCTTCACAAATTATACAACAAAAAGTATAAATTATTCATAAAAATTTAGAAAGAAAGCACCCTGACACAAATATAATTCTGATATCTAAGTAATAGAAGGATAAAACCCATAAGAAAAACTATATGCCAATATCATTAATCAATACAGATTCAAATATTTGAAAGAAAATCCTATCAGACTATAGCAATTTATCAAAAAATCATTCATTGTGACCAAGCAAGATTTATACCAAAGATGCCAGGGTGATTCAACATTAGGAAAACATATGATAAAATAAGTCATACTAAAAATCATAACATCCCCAAATCACATGATTATCTTAAAGATGCAAAAAAATTGACAATTATATTCATTTATGTTAAATCCCTACAAAATACAGGTATAGAGAGGCCTTTTTAATATCACAAAAGGCAACTATGTAAAACCAAAAGCAAACTTTACATGCAATAGGAATACACTAAAACCGTTTCCAATAAATATAGGAATAAAACAAGGATGTCTGTTTTCCCCATTATTATTTAATATGGTTCTTAAAATGCTAGCAACAGCAATGAGACAAAAGAAATTAAAACTTAAGGATAAGTAAATGGGAAATAAAACTATGCTATTTCCTTATGATAGGATGGTATACTTAGAAAATCCTGGGGAATCATCAAACATACTAGTTGAGAAAATTGATAGCTTCAGCAAAGTTGCAGGCTATAAAATAAATGCTCAAAAATCAACTGCATTCCTATATAATAATAACAAAATCCAAGAAGCTATAACTGAAAGGGAAATACCATTCTACAAAGTTCATAAATATCTGAGGATCAATATACCAAAGCACACAAAAGACTCATATGAATTTAATAACAAAGTATTCCATATTAAAATTTAAAAAAACAACTTAAATAGCTGGAGGAATGTTTAGTGTTCATGGCCATTTTGTGCCAATATAATAAAAACTGATAATACCACCAATACCACACTTCTATGATAATATTACAATTATAATGTTATACCAATCCAATTATACATTTATTGTATACCATAAAGTTCTAAAAATATACATGGAGACTTCCATCTCCAAGATATTAATTGCTTTAAAAACAAGTACTTCCCATTAAGCTTGGGTACTTGTAAATTTCTTAACATATTCTACCACAATTTTCCCTTTTCTGTTCAAAGTATCTTGCGGAAAGGACAAGGTATTTCTATGTATCTCCCTTATATTCTGGTTCAATCTGGCCTTCAGATTTCAACATTAAGCCCTCAGTTCCCACGTTTCACTCAAATATAGCATTGATCCATTAAAAAAAACATCAAAATATTTTAACAATTTTTATCATACCAGATACTCATAACCTCCAAGTTTCTTGGAACAAGAAGCTTTCAAAATATAGAGATCCATATGAAATCAAATTTGTGTGGGAGCAATGTGTTGTACATACCATCTCCCTCATCCCATCTACTCTAAAAGTCTTATCAAGAATGGCTTCAGTGAACCTACCTAAAATGAGCTTATATACCAATATTTCTATTCAATTACGAAAATAGTTATTCATAGAACTTTAAACACAAAAGGATGATAAGATAGTAACTAATCCCAGGATTCTTTCTATGTGAATTCCATCAAAACTTCTACTACTACTATTGATAATTATTATCAATCAACATCATCATTATTATTATACCTAACAAGAAAAAATGTAATCACTAAAATTGTCTATCAGAAGTGTGCTATGTTTTATAAACAAAGACAAAAATAATCCCCATATAAACCTCAAAATATCCTTGAGAAGTCAAGAAATAAACAGTGATGCAATAAGCATCAAAAATAAAACTATTGCCCAAAATTGCTCTAACATATGCTTTGATTCATAAAAATTTGAAAATGACATTTTAATACCAAACATTACCCTGTACCAAATATTTGTTATCTCTATGCTGCATGGAATGAAAAACTTTTAAAATATGGAGACTTAAAAGAAAAATACTAAATCCATATGGGAACAGGATGAGGTACATATCATCCCCATCATCTTATCTGCTACAGTAATAGAGTTGTCCCAAAGATACCTTTGGTAAGCCTATAAAAGATGAGCTAATGTCCCAGTTCCTTTATTAAGTTACAAAAATCATTTTCTCCACCTGCCCAATAGTCCATAGAACATTAAATATAAAAGACTAATTGCAGGATTGCAAATTGAACAAAGACCATTGCTGATTCCATTGCAAAAGATAAGAAGTGGATTCATCATCCTCATCCTCTTTCTCTTCCTCTTCTTCATCTTCCTCCTCCTTATCCTTATCATCATCTTCATCACCACAACACACTTTGTAAAACAAGGTCTAACAAAGTCTCTGAACTATGAAGTGACCTTTCTTATGGATATGGATTGATTGTAGCCTCCATAATGTGAATTCTATGTGGTTTTGAGTAATCAAGTACACAAAACATTTATTTGAATAAAAACCTTACCCAGCACATGAAAGTATTATAACACGTTTGGATTTATTTTGAGGCTAAGATTGGGTACAGCCTTCAGGGAGTAGATCTGCTTCATTAAGTAGAACTCTCATTGGCTTCAAATAGTCAGAGAGACATTGTTCTGGGAATATATGTTAATAACTACTGGGAAAAAATGGAAACAGACTGACATTTGAAACCAAGTACACATGTGAAAAAATAACACTTAATGGAAAAAATCATCTATAGAAACCCAGGACCTCCTCTGTGGTATATATGTTATTACACTATAATTACAGCATTAAGAAAATTAGCATTTTAGTTAAAGTTTAAAATAAAATCTTGCTTCCATCATTACCCTTGTTTTCATTAGCTCAGAATTAAGAGAGGGGGTGGGGGGAGGAATCTCATTCAGTTGAATGTTCCCTGTGTATTATCAACCTTGAAATGATTATGTGGGAAAGAGAGAGGGATATTGATTTCAAACAGACAAATTAAGGGGTTAGTATATACTTAATAAATGAATAGCCTGATGAAATAGTTACTCCTCCCACATAGTTCTGGAAGCCCAAGGCCAGGTCTGGCACTTTTCAGCCCCATATTTCTTTGTACTTAAATCACCAAAGACAGGGTTTGATTTAGATACTGCATAATTGGGGGTGTGTCTGTTCGTGGCAGCTAAGTAATTCTCTAGGGTGACTGGGCAGCTTTCCAGTTGCCTTTTGTTGTCCTGAACAATACAAGAAGGGGGAAGAAAGAATTTCCCCCCACCGAACCTGGAAGTGACTATCCTTCTTTTCAGATCTGTGGCAAGGAATTAGACACAATCACAATGGCGTAACTTGGGATCTCAAACTAAAAAAGAGTAGCTATGCTGTGGGTAGAGAGGCTGTGGAAGGTTTTGGGTATAGTGTCAATACTTCCTGAGTGTCAAAGGCAATCTCTGATTGCAGCTCTGAACATACTGCCAATGTATCATTTCAGACTTCTTGATCAGTTATATGTAAATAAATGATATTTGTATAGTGCATTGAAGTTTGCAGATCATTTTGTGAGATTTTGTCATTATTTTACCATTTCCTTCTCCAGCTCATTTTACAGATGAGGAAATTAAGGCAAGGAGTAAGTGACTTGCCCAGGGTCAACAGATAGTAAGTGTCTGAGGCGGTATTTGAACTCAGATCTTCCTGACTCCAGGCCCCTCACTCTATCCACTGTGCTTAAAGACCTCCAGAGACACCTGCAAGCTGGAGGTTTTGTTACCGATTCCTCTACTGTGTCGTATAAATTTCTTGAAGTTGAAAGAATAGTGGGAGATGAAGGTGGAAAACAGTTAAAAATTACTACTAACCACTGCTATAAAGGGGAAAAAAGCTTAATATGGTCAAAACAACTCAGAAACTTAAGTTTGAAAGATTAGGAAAAGTTAATCTTTATTGGTGAAACTCACTTTTTCATTCAATGCCACAGCAAAAAGTTCATCAGAAGCAGACATGCATCTGTAAAATCTGGGCAGCTGCATCAGACCATAAAACATCCACCCCCACTACCACCCCAAAAAATGTTTTGGTGATCGTTTACTTTTAAGAGAACCTGGAAGTTTTGTCATAATGAGGGAATGATGAACTCTAATAAATGTATATACTGAGAGGAAAAATTATTCAGTGGTTATTGAAAATCCCAAATGATGGTAGAATAATTTGACTTACCCCTTATGCCATGCCACACACCAACAAAGAATAAGAGAAATTATATAAGAGGCAGACAAAAACGTACTTCAATGGCCTGGGCACTGACCCAATTTAGACACTATGGAAACATACAATCAAGTTTTGACTTAAAAAATAAGCTATTTGTCAAAGTTGTATTTAATATCCAGTGTAATGTGTAGTTTCATCATGAAATAATGTGTCAATATGTTGTGACTTCTATGCCAAATCATGTAAATATAAGTTATTGCAGTAAAAGGAGGATATAGTATATATTAAAAGTTTTTAATAAGTAAAAATTTGATGCTTTTATGAGGAGTAGAGGATCATAAGATCTCAAGATCACAGCTTTAGTGCTGGAAAGGACAATAGAGCCCACTGAGTCCACCCTCCTCATTATGCAAATAAAGAAATTAAGGCACAGAGAAATTACTTGCCCAGGGTTACATAGATAGTAAGTCTGAGGTAGGATTGAACCCAGGTCTTTCTAACTCCAAGTCTAGTACTCTATCTACTACTCCAGGCTATCGAAGAATTGTATGAACCGTGCATCTACCCCCAACACAGTTACCTGCCCTTCCCCCAGTTCTCAACATCTTAGCCCAGTCCTTCAAAACCCAACTCAAATTCCCCCTCACCCTATCCCAACTATATTGCTATTTCCTTTCTCTGGAACGCTATAGAACTTTATGGCTGCAATACTTTTTTTTGGATATTTAATTACCTAACCCTTACACAGTATCATGATTTGATCATTTTGTGTATGAACAATTTGTCTTCTTATGGAGAAATTATTATTGGTAGAGTGTGTATATGTGTGTATGTATGTATGTATGCAGACGTGTGTATGTAATATATACCCTCCCAAAGACAGCAAAGAGGAAAAATATATAAATATCATATATGCATACATGTATATATGTATACACATACATAAACTGTTCAAAATGTGTGAGTGCATGCTATTTAAAATGAAGGTTTGCTATAATAAATGAGACCTCCACCAAATGATATTCAATAAGTTACCTTTTTGAAGAGATAGAAACCCAGACTTATTTCTGGTATCTGATTTATGTTAGTTCTTCCTTGATAAGACATTACATAAAAATATCTGCTAATACACTTTCAATTAAGTCCAAATTTCACTTTTTTAATTGAGAGACTTAGGGATCTACTTCTTGTATTATTCATCCCTTGCTCTATTCCTAATCCCAATTTTCCATCAGAGAAATTAGGTACATAAAACCAGAAAACCAGATCAGAATAATTTGGGGTGGTCAAGTACAGATATTCCTTAAATATTGTAAATAGGCAAATGAGTCCCTTCTGTCATCAAGCTTATCATAACTGGCCTTCCATTTTGTTTTTGCCTTATTTCCTTGATTATATAGTAAGCTCTGTGAGGGCTTTCTCTTTCCTTTTCTGGAATAATAAATATATGTGCCTAATACAATAAATATTCAACAAATATTTACTAAATGAATTAATGAAATGAAACAATGAAAAAATTCAGTCTGATTAAAGAAAATGACAACATATAGACTTCTGTCTATATGCAAAACCACATGCAGTCTTCTCTCTAATGTTATAGAATCATGTATTTATATATACACACACACATACATATGTATGTATAGACTTAATTTTGAAGTAAGTACTTGAAGAAGAGTAATATGATCATAAGGTCATAGAGCTGGTAGGAATCTTAGAGTTATCACAAGGCTCTGTTCCATGGTTTAGCTCTTCTCCTTTGGTCATCTTTTATTTATTTTCTTCTTTTTTTACCCTCAGCATTTTCACTTATTCTCCTCCTTTCCTATCTTAGTTGAGCTGTCAAAAACCAACCTGTACTGGTCAGTAGATCCTAGGGTTCCTGTCAGGCACTTTGATATCTTGTCAGTAGTATTACAGCCCCCCCACCCACCCATACCTGTCACTGACAATTCAACATGATCATTTGGGAAGGAGAATTATATGAAAAATAGTGAAGGAATGCTTTAGGCAGTGTTTCTGAAATGAAACAAAAACTAAGAATTCTAACTATCTCTATAAAACACATAAGCAATAGAGTAACATAAGTTGAATTGAAATCTTGTTAAAAGTTAAAAATGAGGCCTGTCTCATTACATAAATGCTCTTCCTGTTGTGTTTTTTTTTTAACATTTTGCTTTCTTCCTTATGGGCGCAAGTACTGAAATAAATGCCTCAATCAGTAAATACCAGGAATATAGTATCTTGAAAATAAATCTCCAAAAACAGGTTTGATATACATAATAATCACTTAGTTCGTGAAACCTGAACCCCCTTATTTTAAAGAGAATTCATTTACTACATGGATTGGAAACATGAAATCCACTTTAGTTAACAAGTCTCACAGAATAAATATGCTTAGCATGGCTATTTATAGAATAACGCTGACTGTGCGACAGCTTGAACATGCCAATGACCTTTGTAGATTATCTTGTAGTGCTAGTTCAGCCCCCAAAGACAGCCATTTCTTCCACATCTTATTGAATATAAAAATATAAGTCATTTTTATACACATTTGTTAAAGTAGCAAAATTTCAGAAAATTACAGTGTGATAGGGTTGTGCTTCTTTTTTTTTCTTGGCCAAGACAGCTTTACAAAGGGCTTGGAATCCTGTTGTATTGTTGGGTGTTTCTGATATTGTTTTCTAAATCACTATGAGCTCTCAAAAATAAAGGTCACAGTGGATGTATTTGTATACTAAATGATGAATTTGTATTCTAAAAATATCTTTGTGGAAGCATTGTTGTTGTTCAATTGTGTCCAACTCTTCGTGACACCGTGGATCACAGCATACCAATACTTGTCCATAGAGTTTTCTTGGCAAAAATACTGAGTGGTTTGCCATTTCCTTCTCCAGTGGATTAGGCAAAAAGAGGTCATGACTTACAGGAGTCAATACAACTAGTGAGTGTGAGAAGCCAGATTTGAACTGGACCTCCAGGCCTAGCACTTTATCTAGTGAGCTGCCTACTTTCCTCTTGAGGAAGCATTGCATACTGTAAAGAATACTTGATAGATTCAAGTCACTTATCCTCTTGAAGCCCAAGTTTCTGGATTTATAAAACAGAAATGACAATCCTTAGACTATCTACTCTGTAGGGATGCTATGAGGATTAAATGAGATAATGTCTATAAAATGATCTGTAACTAAAAAGAAGTGCTTGGAGGTCCCTAAAATATAACATAAGAATGAAAGTACTACTATCCTGGTACAGACCCATAGGCTACCCTGCTTAAATTCTGTCTCTGACAGAGGGGGATATTTTATGGGTGACTACATATGCCCTTTGTGAAGTTGTCTGAGGAGATTTAGTATATAACATTTTTCAATTTCATGCATTAAATATGTATTAAATGACTACCAAGTACAATAGACCATGCTAAAGAGATGCACAGGATACAAAGATTTTTTTTTAAATGGCACAATCTCTGTCCTTAAGGATGTTAATGCTTAGTGGGTATGGCGGGATACAATATGACATAACAAATAAGCTACTTATACCTCCCTCCTATTTAACCCTCTTCCTCCTTGGACTGTCTCAGTCTCTGGGGATGGGAAGGAGATTAGAGTTACAGTTTAGCTCAGTTCCTGCAGAACACTGCAACAACACTGTTACTAGCAGCTACTGTGGCTGTTCAAGGCCAATAACACCAGCACACAGGCTGGCTGCTAGCACTGGTTCTTTGATCTGCTTTTCTAAGGAAAGCAACTCTAAGGGGTTAACAATCTTACTTCAATTAAACATACACATACAATTCACTTAGTTCAGGGGGAAAAGTCAGCACCCTGAGCTTCAGAGCAAATAGAAACAGAAATTACAATCAGAGATGATATAAACGGATCAACATACAGGTTTCTATCTGACTATAGCAATACATACATAGTTACCAGAGAGAGAAGCACCAACATCTGGGTTTTTTAAAGCTTGGGGCTGGGGCGGGGCACTCCATAACAGCTACCCAGAATCTCCCCTATCAAAACACAGGACACTCTTCCAGTGAGTGAGCTCCAAGCAAAATGCTAACCTCAGAGTATATATATATACCCTTTTTCAGGGCCCAACACCCCTCGAGGGCTTCACACCTCTTGTGACCTAATTAGCAAAAGGATTTGGGCATTCCTACAAACAAAGGCAAGACTCAATCAAAGACACTTGATTGCCTTGGTGCTAAGAAGTACTTCAAAAGAAAAAAAGAGTAAAAAGTCTCACTTTGCTTGCCATTAAAAGCACAGCTCCAAATGAGACCATTGGCTTCTCAAGGCTTCTCTGACAGGGTATCAGGGTACAACAACCTACCTGGAATACTGGATCCAAGATCATCATGGCTTGAACTCTAGATCCATTGGAATTACTGTTAGCTGCTGAAACTGAGAAGGAGAAACAGCATAGAACAAACAGATCTCTGATCCATTTCATGCAGCTAAGGTAAAAGGAGGTAAGGTAGGCATGGCCAGTTTCAGTTCAATCAGTGGTGCCCTTGCTGTGGATGAACTGTGTAATCCTCACCATCTGGATGCAGCAGGTGGGAACAATCACAAGGATACAGTCTGGTAGTTTTTAAAGATACAGTCTGTTCTGGCTATTCAGTCAATTCAAGAAGGCTACTAGAAGGGAAGCAGGGAGCCTCTATGTTAGGTAATCTAAGCATGTTTGGGGGCCTTCATCACACAAAGGAAGGTAACAAGCATTTTTTTTTACTTTTTAACATCTATTTTTTTAAAACCTTGAGTTCCAAATTCTCTCCCCTCTTCCCTTCCCATCCACCCTCCCCAAGAAGTCAAGCAATTCAACATGGGCCACATGCGTATCACCATGTATAACCCTTCCACAATACTCATGCTATGAAAGACTAACTACATTTTGCTTCTTCCTAACCTATCCCCCTTTATTGAACCTTCTCCCTTGACCCTGTCTCTTTTCGAAAGTGTTTGTTTTTTATTATCTTCATCCCCATCTGCCCTCCCTTCCATCATCCCCCCTTTTTTATCTTCTTCCTCCTTATTTCCTATGTGGTAAGATACACAACTGAGTATGTATGGTATTCCCTCTTCAGGTCACATCTGATGAGGGCAAGATTCACTCATTCCCCCTCACCTGCCTTCTCTTCTCTTCCTACAGAACTGCTTTATCTTGCCACTTTTATGTGAGATAATGTACCCCATTCTATCTCTTCCTATCTCCTTCTCTCAATATATTCCTCTCTCATCCCTTATTCATCTTCAGCTCATCCTATGCCCACTCTCTCTCTCTGCATATATATACATATGCATATATATATATATATACAAACACATACACACATATATATGTGTATATATACATACACACACATAAACATATATATGTACATACACATATACACATACACACATACACATACATACATGTATATACACATATACACATACATATACACACATGCATATTCCCTTTAGCTACCCAAATATTGAGGTCTCATGAATCATACACATCATCTTTCCCTGTAGGAATGTAAACAAAACAGTTCAACTTTAGTAAGTCCCTTGCAATTTCTTTTTCTTGTTCTTTTTCTTGATTACCTTTTCATGCTTCTCTTGATTCTTGTGT
>JAQQSZ010014619.1:0-11472 GCA_028646595.1 Phalanger gymnotis
TCCTCAGGTCAAATCTGATGAGAGCAAGATTCACTCATTCCCCCTCACCTGCCTTCTCTTCTCTTCCTACAGAACTGCTTTTTCTTGCCACTTTTATGCAATTTGCCCCACTGTATCTCTCCCTATCTCCTTCTGCTTGATTCCTCCCACCTTGTGGGCCTGGGGCTCCAGAAGCAGCTGCTGCTGGAGCTCTGGAAGCAGCTTCTGGAGCTTCCTGCTGCTGCTCTGTAGTCACTTCCACCATCCTGGGGCTGTGGCCAGATCAGAAACTTCCCTCACTGGGATCTAGCACTTATCCCACTGACCTGCTCCATTGTCTTTGGCTTTTGTGGGTTGAGAAGTCTGGTAACTGCCATAGCTCAGATTCAAGGCCCTGAGGACTGCTCCACCGGATCTACTGTGGCCTGGTCTGTCCTGGTGTGGCCTATGCTGGGCTCCGCTCCACTCCCAGTATGGTGTGATAGACACTTCCCAATGACAATGCAGGCCATCTTGGGCTGGAGGCTTGCTTCCATCTGTTATTTTGTGGGTTCTGTAGCTCTAGAATTTGTTTAGAGTCATTTTTTACAGATGTTTGGAGGGATTTGGGGAAGAGCTTAAGCAAGTCCCTGTTTTCAAGCTGCCATCTTGGCTCTGCCACTGGCCCCCTTCCCCCCCACCCCATGGTGGTGCTTTCAACAGAAATAGAGAAGTCACAAAGAGAGGAGGTGAATTTGAGATGCCTATGGGACATCCAGTTGGAAATACCTAATACGCAGTTAAACCTGCAAGACTTGAGTTTATGAGGGAGACTGGGGACTGTATCTGGGATTTATCTGCATGGAGGTGACAGCTGAACCCATGTGAACTGATGAGAATTCACTAAGAGAATATAGAAAAAACGGACATGGTGCAGGACAAAGCCCTCAAAAAAGCCATCAAAAGAGACTGAGGTGCAACGAGGCTGATAGGAGAACCAAGATAGAAAACCATGTTACAAAAACCCAGCCACGAGAGTGATTCTAGAAGGGGGGAAGGGATCGACAGAATTAAATGCTGCAGAGAAGTCAAGATGGTTAAGGACTAAAAAAAAAGCCATTGAATCTGGCAGTTAATAGATCATTGGTCATTTGATGAGAGATGAAATTGGAAGACAAATTACAATGAGTATGAGAAGAGTGAAGAGAGTAAATGGAGGAGAAATGTCTGGACAGTATCCAGATAATCAGAATACACATAGTTACATTAGTGTTACACATTAATGTAACATTGAGGTGCTAAAACAAGGGCTGTGTGTGGTCTGAAACAGAAAGCATTTACCTTGAAAAGCCATATTAAAGATAGGAATGATTGCAAATCCTAAGACCTGAACTTGAATCTGCGCTCATTTACTTACTACTTTTGTGATCTCTGACAAGTCACCTAATGTTTTTTTGTCATCATTTTCCTAGCCTGGATGACACTTGTGCTCCCTGTGTAAGCTCTAACAGGCTACATAAATATTAACTGTTACTTCACAAATTTAGTTATAGGGAATCTTAGAGGAGTTGTAGTCCAATAGCTTCACTTTACAGATGAGGAAACTGAGGGCCATAGGGCTTATGTGACCTACCCAACGTCACACAGGTAGCAGACTGCAGATTTGAATGCAAGTCCTCTGACTCCAAATCTGGTGCTCTTTCTTTCAAGGAAGACTTCATGGAGAAAGTAACAATTAAGTTTGTCTTCAAAGAATAGGCAGGGGACTACTTGGGGGGCAAATTGAACAGAGGACTTCACAAACTCAGTTAGTAAGCAGCAGGTAGACTGTTATGTATCAAGAGAGACAATACATGGAAATGCTGAGAGACATGGTGAATCCTGCCCTGACATCCAGGTAATGTTGACTGCCCATTGGACTGCTTCTTGAAGGTGGTAGATCTTTTAGGGAGAACTTATGGGAGAATACAGACAAGAATTGCACAAAATGAGGTGTAGGCAGATTATGATCCATACTAAGTGTAATTAATCTGAGATTTAAGAGGGTTGGTGAACTTGAATGGAAAAAAATGCATCTTTATTTTCTCTAACCTCTAATTCAGTGGTTCTCAAAATGTGGCACAGAGATTCCTGAGGGTCCCTAAAACCCTTTTAGAAAGTACATTAGGCCAAAATTATTTTCATAAAAATACTAAGTTTTAATTTCTAATACAGTAAACATTGATAGAGTTAATTAATATAAACAAAAATTCTTTGGGTTTCTCAACAATTTTTAAGAGTATAAAGGGATCCTGAAACAATAAAAATTTAAGCTTCTGTTCTTATTGAAATTTGGCATTTCCTACTATTGTTAATTTAAAAAACCCCGACATTTCTAAGAAGGGATTCCATAAGCTTCACTAGACTTCTAAAGGGTTCCATAGTACCCCTAAAGGTTAAAATTCCTTGGTCCATACCTTTAAGGAACACTCACATAGATGAGATCCTGGACCTATGTTAGTAAATAATTGTTATAGTTATATACTATATTAATGATTATATGCTTATTTATAGTTGATAAACTGTACATACTGATAGTTATCTACTCAATAAACTTTAGCAGCTTCTTATTGCCTCCAGGAACAAATACAAAATGCTCTGTTTGGCATTCAAAGCCCTTCACAATCTAGTCTCCTCCTACTTCTCTTACCTTACTCCCCAGTACAGTATACTTACTCCCCAATACAGTACTCTTTGATCCAGTGATACTGGCCTTCTGGCTGTTCCTGGAACAAGACATCCTACATCGCAGTTTTAGGGATTCTGGCTGCTCTACCCCAACCCTCCACCACCACCCCAAGCCCTCATCCCTAGAATGCTCTCCTTCCTCCACTCTGCTTATTGACCTCTCTGACTTCTAAGTCCCAATTAAAATCCCACTTTCTAAAAGAAGCCTCTCCAACCCCTCTTTAATTCTATGGCCTTCCCTCTGTTAATTACTTCCTATTTATCCTGTACATAGCTTACTTTATATATATTTACATGCCCCCCCCATTAGATTGTAAGCTCCTTGAGGGCAGGGGCTGTCTTTTGACTCTTTTTGTATCCACAGAACATAGCACAATGCCTGCAACATAGTAGGTGCTTAATAAATATATATTGAATTAAATATAGTTACAGTAATATAGTATATGTAGTATACACTATATAGTTAATAAACTACTATTAAGATATATACTATGTAAAAGTATATATATATAGTATATAAACTCTACATACATACATATGTAGTATATAAATATATATTATACACATAGTATGTAAGCACATTCTATATATCCTATAAATACATATATACCTCACATAAATGTATAGGACATATACTTATAAACACATGGAAAATACATTTACACTACATACATACATATTGTATATATACCTACACTATATAAATGATAAACGATAAATATAGATACTATAAGTATGTACTATACATAGTATATGCCATATAAATACTAAAATATACACTATACTATATAGTATAACTAAATAGTATATAGTACACACTATGCTAGTACATAGTATACTATAACTATATACAGTATATACTATACAATATAGAATCCTATGGTATATCGTATAACCTACGATAAACATATAAACAATAGTAAACAGCCAAGTAAAGCATATGAAAATGCATCTGGTGCCATTGGTCTTCAGACATTGCAAATGTAAATCATCGTTAAAAAAAGTTTTCTGTGTCACTCAATTTAAACCCAAACCAACTGAGAAGAGTGCCAAAAGTAAGCGCCAAAGACACCCCAGCAGTGCAAACACTAATGTCTGGGCTGCCCCACCCACTGCAGACTACTCTACCTGAGCTGAGAGAGGGCCAGCTAGTAAAGGAGGGAGGGGCCGGATAGGCTGCTCCACCTGTCCCCGGGCTCCCATTGGTCAGACATGAGGTGGGGGGGCGGGCGGAAAGGGAGGAGGCGGGGCCACGCGGAGAGAGCGCGCTGGCCGCGCCCGGGCCAGCGCATGCGCACTGGGGGACTCCCACGGGTTAGCGGACATAACCGGTTTCAGCGTGCTCGGTCTCCTCCCCTCAGAGAGTCCCGACTTTTCGCTGTCCTTCCGCCAGCAACGCTCAGTGGGGGACTATGGCTGATCCTCGCGTGAGGCAGATCAAGATCAAAACGGGTGTCGTGAAGCGGTAGGTGCCATTTTCCTTATTGCTTCCGTCACGGCTGGGGCCGGCTTGGCCCAGGGGAGGCCGGGCTGAGACCGGGCCCGACGGCCTGCGCCTCACTCCTAGGGACATCTTAGCTGCCCAGCTGGACCGAGGGGCGGGGACGGGTCCGAGGGGTGGGATGGAGGCTCGCGCCGAACCCCCCCCCCTCCTATCCCCGCCCCTCCTCTCCCGCAGGGGCCGAGCCCTGGGCGCGAGGCCCGGGTGGGGCAGACTGGCGGAGCGCGACCTCGAGGAGCGCTTTGGAGCATGGGACCTGGGAGGGGGGCGCGCAGCCCCCTCCCCGGAGACGCAGTCCTCCAGGCCTCCCGCTTCGGCACCCCGCTGGGGGGGGCGGGGCTATCCCTAGCCTGGAGCATGCCTCTAACGCCCGATGGGCGCGCTGGGGCCTTCTGTTTTTGAACTTGGCATAAAGTTCTGCCGAGGGGGTGGCTCCTCTTGGAATTTTAGGATGCCTGCTAACTTTGGTCCGCCGCCGGCCTGAGATGGGCCCGAGGAAGTGCACAGCCCAATGACGGGATTTGTGGCCGCCTCCTGTTGCCACCAAGCCAGGACCTCCCTGTGCTGGAGCCTGGAGGAGCTGGGGGTTACCTTCCACAGCTTCTTAAACTTGCTTGCTTTCTTCCGACTACCATCCCACCCCCCAAATCTGCTTTTAAGTACAGTGTTCTTTAGGTACACGTGTTCTACACCGCTGTGTTGTGAGGTTTTAAATAGCAGCCAGAGGAAAGTGAATTTTGCTTTGAGATGGTTGGTAGAATCCTGTTACATGGTTCCAAACTATTAAAGTCGTTATTTAATTGTGCACTTTAAAATAAAAGATAAACCATTTGTGGAAAAGGTCAAGGGTTCTGAAGCATTATCTGTTAAATAGCAATTTATTCCCCATTATTGGCGAGGAAGAGAGATCATTGTGGCACCTGCATTGCTACTTGTGGTGCCAACCTTTTGCCAGCTCATTTCTTAGCAGAAGAGACAGTGCAAGTAAAAGAGAGAAAATTTCAATTCATTAGTTTCAGCTGCAGTTGCTCTGTCTTAGCACACCTTTACATTGAACTGTTTGAGTACTAGGAAGCAGCAAGACATTTCATCCGTCTAGGTTCTTAAGTAGTGTTTTCCACTTTGAGATAGAATTCTTTATTTACACAAATTTGATTTTTGTAATGATAGATTATGCAATTTTATTTCCTTATGGTCAGTTGTCCTTCATCCCAAAGAGGACCAAAATGATATCACTGTGTTGGGGTCATGGTACAGTGTGTCCGAATGTGGCAGACCAGACCAGTATGATCTGGAAGGCTCTACCACAGGTTTGTCAGAAATAGATCATGTGAACTTTGACCTGTTGGAAGAAAAGAAACCATATAAAAACTGATCAAGTAATAAGTTTTAGGGGTTGGTGCCTAACATGTATTTAAGAGTAAGGAGGATTTTTTTAGGCCAAAACTATAAAACTTTTTGAGTATAAGATAGATTAAAAAATACTTAGAGGTAATAATACAGCCCCTTTATAGTAGTCTTAGTCAATCCATGAATCAAGCATTTAAGGAACATGCCTAGTAGATGGTACAGAGACAAAAATAAAACAGCTTCTGCCTCCAAGGAGTTTATGTTATGTTATTCAGTTGTGTCCAACCTTTTGTGACTCAGTGGACCACACTGTCTGTGGGTTTTTGTTGATAAAGATTTTTTTCCTTCATTATGATTCATCTCTTTCTTCGTTGTGGTTTTTTTTTTTTTTGAGTAGGTAAAAGAGATAGTTTTTTGCCTCATTTCGTACCTAGACTTAATCACTTAATAGGTGTTGTCTCACACACGCTGAGACCTGGGAAATACCTAAGCTTAAAAAGGCCAAGGTCTCTAGCTGATTCCTGGGCCATCTCCAGTTGTCCTGATCTATGACTTGCCACTAGATCCAAACGGCTCTAGAGGAGAGAGTGAGACTGGTGACTGCCCAGTTCTGCCTCACTTAAATCCAGTTCATACAGAAGTCAAGCCGTCATTCTCATGCTGTCATTGGTCCTTTTCTAGAAGAAGGACAAACAATAATTTGTGGGTAGCAGTAGCTGCCCCCCCTCCGGGACTCAACTGGCCAGTTCCAGTTGGGCAGTGCTGGAGGTGAGATGAGATCACATTCAAGGCATATGAAATTATGCAAAGATTCTTTTTTAAAATTTATTTTTATTTTTAGTTTACAACACTCAGTTCCGCAAGTTTTTGAGTTCCAAATTTTCTCCCCCCCCCCAAGATGGCATGTAATCTGATATAGGTCCTATATATACCTTCACATTAAACTTATTTTCACAATAGTCAAGTTGTAAAAAAGAATTATAATCAATGGAATGAGCCGCGAGAAAGAAGAAACAAAACCTAAAAAGAAAAAAAAAAGAGAAAGCAAGTAGTGTGCCTCAATCTGCATTCAGACGCCATAGTTTTCTCTGGATGTGCATAGTTTTTTCCATCATGAGTCGTTTGGAGCTGTCTTAGAATCTTGCATTGCTGAGAAGAGGCAAGTCTATCAAAGTTAGTCATCATTGATACCGTGTGTCTGTAGTCGTGTATGATGTTCTCCTGGTTCTGCTCCCCTCACTCAGCATCAGATCATGGTAAGCCTTTTCAGGTTATTATGAAGTCTGTCTGCTTCTTGTTTCTTATAGCACAGTAGCATTCCATTACATTCATATACCACAACTTGTTTAGCCATTCCCCAAATGATGGGCATCCCCTTGATTTCCAATTCTTTGCCACCACAAATATTTTGTACATACAGGTCCTTTTCCCACTTGTATGATCTCTCTGGGATACAGCCCCTAGAAGTGGTATTGCTGAATCAAAGGGCATATACACGTTTTTATAGCCCTTTGGACATAGTTCCAAAGGTAATAAGGTGGGAAAGGGAGTAAATATTGTGTGGGAGGAAGTTAATGCACTTAAAATTCCATTGAGATTTCTTACTGTGCCAGATATCTGGGATACAGGGTTGACATTGAATCATTCATTCCCTGCCCTCTGTGAGCTTATTCTGTTGACTTCTCTTCCATCTGGATCTGTGATTTCATCACTGTGAAGAATTGATGTAATAACTCACTCCATCTATTTAGTGTAGATCTGTAATTTAAAAGGTGACATTCAAATTTATCTTTATATAACTTGTTTGTACATAGTTCTTTTTATGTTTCTGGGCTCCGGGAATTTTTTTCTGGTTGTCTTCCATGCCTGCAGTGCCTTCTTTCTTCTCCCACTGTTGATCTCCTGGCTTCCTTTAAGTCCCAAATGTAATCCCACCTTCTACCTGAAGTCCTCCCTAATCCCTTTTTAATTCCAGTGCTTTCCATTTTTTAGTGACTTCTTATTTATCCTGTATACAGCTGGCTTTGTGTATATGTGTGTGTGTGTGTGTATGTATGTATATGTATATACGTACACACACATATTTGTATGTTGTCTTCCTCATTGGATGCTCTTTGAAGACAAGGACTGTCTTTTGTCTCCTTTTCTGTCCCCAGAGCTTAGCCCTGTGCCTAGCACATAGGAGACACATAGTAAGTGTTTATTGACTGACTGACTGACTTGCTTATAGTTGGATAGCTAGTTATTTATCAGAGGAAGTACTTGAACCCAGGTCTTTCAGACTTCAAGAAGCCTTTTGCATTTACATGCTTTCCTTATATCAGATGACTTTATCCAGTAACTAATTAGTAACTGGCAAAATTTTAAAGTTGTCTTTAAGATAACAAATTATGAATTCAATATGTGATTTCCTTTTTACAGGACAAACTATTGATGACTGCTTTTTAAGTATAGTAAAAATAGTATGAGGATTTGACTTGTTTTTGGTATTTGTAATGTCAGAGTATTGGTACTCGATGGAAAAAATTTGAGAGGGTCAAGTGGGTTGTGTTTACAAATTATTGATAACATTGAAAAATAATGATATTTTTAAAGTTTTGTGACCTTGGATAAGTAGCCACAAATAATTAAGGACATAGCTCTCTTCTAACAACAGATTTTAATAAATTCCAGCATACTTTTTAGTTACCACATAGACAAGAACTATATATTCTTGGTCATGTCTAACATATATGAGATGTTAAAGAAACTCATCTCATTATTGTAGAAACTCTAAATACACTGGGCAAAGATATTTCTTCAGCATATATCGTGATTTCTACTGCATCTTCCTTACTATAACATTTATATTTGAAGCTGCCATTTAAGTGCAAAATGTAGATCCAGTCAACAGCAAAATAAATTTTTATGCAAATAGCCTGACCCTTTGCATATTTCTTTGGATTTTCAGGCTCCCAGTTAGTTTTTTGTGGTTTCATGGAATCATTCCTGGTGGTCCATCTGTTATATATTATCCTTGTTACATAATCTTCCCAGCTTTTTTTCCCTTATAACATGGCCTATATTTTGGGTATTAGTTTCGTTTTGGTTACACCAGTGTTATAAGGGGATTTTTGTCTTAACTATTGTGCTTCCCAGTCATTTCCTAAATTATAGTTTAGGTTTGCACTATGTAGTATTAGCTAGCAAATTAAGATTTTAAGGTCTTAACGATAAGTCAACAATGAATCAATCAGTAAACATGTGTTAAATCTTTACTATGTGCCAGGCACTTCACCTTTGATCACTGAGTTTACAAAAAGAGGCAAAAGAGTTCCTGTCTTCTAGGAGCTTACAATCTAATGGGAGAGACAACGTGCAAACAAATACAAAACAAACTATACATAGGATAAATAGGACATAATTATCAGAGGGAAGGTACTAGAATTAAGACGGGTTGGGGAAGGCTTCCAGTAAAAGAAGTGATTTTGTAAAGATGAGATTGAAGGGAAGCTAGGGAGGTCAGTAGGCAGAGCAGAGGAGGTTGGAAGAGTAACCTAGTTATTGGGGACAGCTAGGGAAAATGACTGGAACTGAGAAGGGTGTCATGTTTGTGGAACATCCAGGAGGCCAGTGTCACTAATTTGAAGAGTATGTGTGGGGAATAAGTTGTAAGAAACCTGGAAAGGACGGGGCTAGGTTATGAAGGAGCTTTGAGCACCAAGCAATGATGTGTTTGATCCTGGAAAGGATAAAGGAATCACTAGAATTTATTGGGGGAAGAGGGGAGGGGACACAATCAAAATCACTGCTATTCCTGGGACTTTTCCCCTCAGGGTCCAGGGTTGTCTCCATCAGGGTTTGAAAGAAATGGTGGCTTACTTGGTGATAGCAGTTTGACTTGCCTGGAAGCTGCTGATTCTTGTCTCTCCCTCGGGATGCCTTGTTGCTTCAGTCATTCTGGTGGGTGACTTTTGGTGATGATGACTGGTTCCATCTCCAACAGGGTTTGCTTCCTGGGATGATGGCTCTGGGTTCTGGGTTGGAAGCCAGGGCTAGTGGTCTAATGGTACTGTTATAATATCTGATTCGACCTCTGAGGTATGTGCTATTATAATTCCCATTTTGCAGAAGAAGAAATTGAGTGAACCTAAGGGACTTGCTTTTTGTTGTTTGTCCTTCATTCTTGAAGAGGACCTTGACACGGGGATGGAGATGCCAGGGGATTTGCCTGAGGACACAATAAGTACTGAGGTGGGATTTGATTTCAGGTCTTCCTGATTCCCAAGTCCAGCACTATCCACCTAGATGTCTCATTTCTTGCATTGTTCAGCAGGAGTGGCAAAAGAAAAAAAAAAGACAAACCTCCTCTTAACCAAAATGAATAGATGCTATCACATATATGGGCAACGATATTATTGATTTGTAAAACTTAGGATAATGTATAAAAATCTCTGATTTTTTTCTGTTAAATAATTCTTAGATTTTAAAATGTAATCACCTCTTCCAAAAGTGACTGCCTTGGAGGAAAGAGTGCAACTAATAACCACTCCCTCAGATGATTGTCTTTGAGAATGGGAAGCCAACCACTCCCTGAGAGCAACTGGAAATTTCATATGAAAGAAAGGGGAAAAAAAGGACGTGGTTTTTACTGGTACTTAAGGAAGAGGGTGATTTAAAATAGATAAGCCTTTCTGGGACTGGAATGTTAGGAGAGAGGATTATTTTGAGAGAAATGTAATACGCTGCCCCAGGAAGAAAAGCATATTTAATGAGGAAGGTTTTCTAGTTACTTCGGGTGCTAGCTTTGTGACCTTTAATGTAGGCCTCAAATTCTCAGCACTCTTGAAAAATTTAAAGCCATATAGAATAAAAGTCAAATGGCTAATTCATATGTTGAAATCTTACATCTGTTAGATGGATCAGCAGAGAAGTATACTAGGCTAAAATAAAGAAAGGATTCTGGTGCAGAGGATCCCTTGTGAGGAAACTCATTCCACTTTTGGACATTTCTAATTAATAGGGAAATTTTCTTTTGCAACACACTTAAATATGCCTCTTTATAGCTTCTTACTTTTACCCTCTGAGGACACAAAGATTAAGTCGAATCCTTCTTTCATAAGATAGTCCTTCAAATTACTTCAAATACAGAGTTCTTCAGTGAGAGCCCTCATGTCTTCCCTGGACTAAAAGAGACCCATTTCCTTTCACCAAAGTGAACTTATTCTGGTCATTGTCCTTTGGAGGTGCTCCAAAATCAAGAAACATTTATTAAATGTCTACTCTTTACAAAGTACAGTGTTAAATATTCAGGGAGATAGCAGAGATAGAAGGAAACATGGTTAAGGCTCTTGTGATATGACTTATGTACTTACATAAACTCTTGGGTCCTTGTCCCAACTCCTACTGTCATTGTGCAGTTAACTCCCCAGAGGTCACATTGTCTCCCCAGGATTCTAGGGATTGCCCTAATGAGTTATGGTGTTTTCTATAATGCCATTAATGCAAGTCTTGTTCTCTCTATATATATGTATATATTGTATGTTCTCTCTAATATAAATTGCCACTAACAGTATTGTCCTTCCCCTCCCCCCATCCCATGTCATCGATGTAGAAATATAACTGTCTTTCCCTGCACTGGAGGCAAACTGTCCCCTATACCACCCTTGTGTTTGGGGAGAGTGGGCTCAAACTTAATCAGTTGCTGCAAAGCGTTTGTGCCGCCAAATTCACTTCTGAATGTGGCATATCTGATACATGAAGACTGTCTCTTGCTTGCTTTTATGTAGTGGTTTCAAATTCCAGTTTCATTTTAATTTAGAAGCTTATAGAATCTATTTGTAGTATTACTATCTAAATATTTTTCTTCAGCAAGATTTGCTAATCTGATTACATAGCCATCTGACCAAAAGTGCAAAAGGACTGAATAATAGGGCTCAGAACTGAACCTAGGGATG
>JAQQSZ010014620.1:0-11472 GCA_028646595.1 Phalanger gymnotis
GTGACTTGGCTAGGGTCACACAACTAGTAAGCGTCTGAGACTGGGTTTGAACTGAAGTCTTCCTGACTCTAAGTCTGGCGCTCTATGCACTGCACCACCTAGCTGCCTCAAGAATAGTGGCAAAATGGTAGAGCTGGTTTAAGTTGGTTTAACCTCTTCACTACAAAAAGTCTCAAAATAAGAAAAGTGAAAAAATCTAGAATAAAGCTGCATCTACAAGGGTAGAAGACAAAATGCCTCCACACGAGGTAAAATCCTCTGAAGCAATAGGGGAGTTAAACTTCCTAGCACCCTCCCTGTCCCTGAGAACCCCTAGTCCTCTCATGGATAAAGGCCTGCACAAACAACCTGAAAAGCCTTTGCTTTAAACAGTAGTTCTCCTGGTTTCTACCTATTGTCCTTTATGACAGTCTGAAATCCTCACACCTCTGAGTGGAAAGCATTGGTCTTGACCAGTCATTCAATAGAAAAGGACTGTATGTGACCATGAGGAAGTTGGGGTAGAGTTAGTGGTAGGAGGAGAATAGCATGCAGTTGGCCAGAGTGCAACTCTGCTTAAAGAAAGGAAGCCCAGAAATCTTTCTAAAGTTAGCCTTTTTCTGGAATGGTTTGCCCAGGGCTGGGACCCAGTGGGTCTTCTAAGTTTGAGGAGACTTGGGAATATGCTGGAGCCAGCTAGAACCAGCTTTCAAGAGAGCCAATTGTTAAATTTTCAAAGAAAATAATGGAAAGAATGTTAATGCAGTTTACATGTAAATGTGTCTTCTGTACTTTTTTTTTTTCATAGAGCTGGTTGTTAAACATTTGCCACCACATCCCTGCTTAAGCTATCCTGGCTTGTACCTCTGTACCAAAACCATATATGTATTAGAAAAGCTATAGGCCAGTGTGGAAGAAAGTCTGCTACAGACTCCTGGGAATAAGAGAAAGAAGTAGAAAGACAAAAAGATAAGTGAGAAACTATGGGCATAAGATTAGCTACCAAGCAGATAAAAACCAATGGTAAAACTAAAGACAAAAAAGAAAACTGAGTAAGTACTGTAAAAGACCACAACACAATGAAGGAGTACTATACTTTGAAGCAAAGTAGACCAAATGCACCCTGTGAAAAAGAGGGGGAAAAAGGCATTCTGTGGATTTGCCAAAAATCATAGAACTACAGCAAAAATTGACAAAACAATAAAAAAAAACCCCAGTATGATTCAAAAAAATAAAATTTTTAAAAGAAGATAATACAATTGAAATTAGGTCAGAAAGAAACAAAGGAGATAATAGAGTAGATAACTTAGAACACATAACAAAGAATCTTTCTAAAGTATTAACCACAGCATGTTAATCTATAGTATATGTATATGTGCATCTATTTATAGATACACATGTATATACATGCATGTGTATATTCACACAACGTATATACACAGGCACCTATGTACACAGTGCATTGTATATATTCATGTATACATACTTATTTCTAAATACATAATCTGAATTTTATGTGTATATATGTATGTATGCATATACATACATACATATAAGGTATTTGATGTCTGATGGAGAGGTAGCAGGATATAGTGGAAAGAACGCTAGACTTGGAGCCAAGGGAGGTGGATCCAAATATTGTCTCTGATATTTATTGTGTGACTGTGGATATGCGTCTTAACCCAAGCCTCAGTTTCCTCATCTATAAAATTTAGACAACACCTGTGGCATGGAGTGTACTGCTCACAGGATTGTTGTGAGCTTTAGATAATACACTTTGTAAACTTTAAAGTATTATATGTCAACTATTTTCATGCTTTTATTACACCATGCTGCTTCCTTCCCCCTCCTCATGTAAATTCCTTGAGGGTAGGGACTGTCTTGCTTGTATTTATAGCAGTCCTCAGCAGAGTGCCTGGACACACAAAATCAGTTAATATCTATGTAGTTCTATGGGGTTACAGTCAATGGAGAAATTCTGAAGGATGTGGATAAGCTCATTTACCTTGGCAGTATACTTTCCAGGGATGTACACATAGATGAGGTTGATGCACTCGTTGCCAGAGCTAGCTCAGTGTTTCGGAGGCTTTGAAGGAAACTGAGAGAGAAGAGGTATTAGGCTGCCTACCAGACTGAAGAGCTATTGTGCTGACCTCATTGTTGTGTGTCTGTGAAACCTGGACAAGTCTACCTGTGCCAGAAAACTGAATCGCTTCCATTTGAATTGTCTTAGGAAGAATCTGAAGATCAGCTGGCAGGATAAGGTATGAGACACTGAGATCCTTTCTTGAACTAAACTGCCAAGCATTTAAACTGTACTGTATAGAGTGCAACTCTGATGGGCTGGCCATGTTAGAATGCTTAGTGTACATTTGCCTAAAAGACTATTTCACAGAGAATTCACACAAGGCAAGTTGTTCACACGGTCGGAAGAGGCACTACAAGGACACTCTCAAGGTCTCTCTAAAGAACTTTGACTGTGAGACATTGGAGATACTGGCACAGGTGTGCCCACATCAAAAAAGTGCTGTGCTCTATAAGCAAAGCATAATTATAGTTAACTCAAAAGAAACATGTTCATATGGACTATTAATACTTGGTGCCTTCAGAGCTCATATTGGTCTGATCAGCCACAGTTTGACACACCTTGATCCCAAAATTTTGTTATCATTTTGGTCCTCTTCAAGAACAAAGGACAACCACCGACCAACCATTGTTTCCTGGGAGGGTTAAGAATGGAGGTGGGGGTGGGAAGTCATTGTGAATTCAAAGTTTTTTTTTTTAATTTAGAAATCATATTATGAAACAATTTACATTATCATCCACCCTCCCTTCCCTATGAAATCAGTCATGTATTAAATCATTGAGATCAAATCATTAGTAGGGCATGGTCTCTGTGGAGTTCTTTAAACATAGGAATTTCAAATTTATTGTAAAACATATTTCACTTTAAAAGTATCCTCCTTGGGACAGTTGGAAAGTTCACCCTTATGTTGAACTGACATGTCTTCCTCTAGCTTCTATATGTTGCTTGCAGTTCTCCTTTCTGGAACCATCACGTAACACTCTGCTTCTTCAATGTGAAAGGCTCTCACATGTGAAGATAGCTTTCACCTGTCCATAAAACTCCAGAGTGAAATGCTACAGATTTCTCACTAATCTGTCTTCTTATATGGTTATATACAGACCAATCATTGCTTAGTGGTATGCCAAATTCAAATTTAATTCAATGCAGCACACATTATTGTGGCGATGGATGAGCTCATTCTATCAAACAATGACAGAATTTTGGAGTTGGAAGGGGCTTGAGCAGCTACTGAAAATGAATAATTACAGCAACCTGGCTCTGCCTAAAGATTTCCACAGGGATTCATTAGTGCTTAGGGCAGCCTATTTTGCTTTTAGTCTGGGCAGTAAACCTTCTGTGTGATTAGGCCAAATTCTTTTGAGTGGTTGTAGATCTGAACAGGTTCTATCTGGGCCCAACTCTCATCAGTATCCTATAGGAGAGTCAAAGGAAAGGGAGTAAGGGCCAAGCCTATGGTTTCTCCCTGTACCCAATACAGGTCTGCACCTTCCACTTTTAAAGCTGCCTAGGGTACTGAAACACTGTGACTTGCCCAGGGTCATACAGCCAGCGTGTTTCATTAGTGTAACTTAAACCCAAGGCTCTCTGCCATGTTATGCTGCCCCTTTGAGGGTCAGTCTACTAAAATAATTCTATTGTAATGACTGGAGAAATACCATGAATCAGGAGCACAATTTTTTATTATATTGCTTCAACACAGACAATAAAGGTGGTGACTGTTTAAAGTAAGAACCTAAAAATTAACAAGCAAATAACTTATTCTTTAGAAAACATTCTTAGAGAAATATTTCATGAACCTCACCGCCCATGCAGAGAATTAGACAACCGTGCATTAAAAAAAAAATGAAAAGACCAGTAATTGAAAAGGCTGTTGTTATAGATGATGGCACATTGGTCCAGACACTCACAAATATTAACTTTAGAAAGCAGAAACAATTTCACTTAAAATGATCTTTGGATGGGAGGTAGGGGGAAGGAATTATACTTAACCATTATAGCATTTACTAGTCCAGGCTATGGATACAGGAATTGCAGTATCGTGCTAACTGACTTACATTTTGTAATAAAACCAAGAAAATGTTGAAATGGTGACTTGATAATGCAAATGCCCTAAATCCAAAGGTAAAAAGTTAAAAGGTTTTTAAATAGCAAACTATAGAATATTAGAGTTACTACAATAAAATAAAGTTACTTGTCTTCAAACTGGTAAGAGACCACAGAAAACATTTACTTCAGAGGAAAAAAAAAATATTGGGCCTGAATACTGAATTTCCCCTAAACAAATCTCTAAAACCAAACAGGTTTATAGCCAAAATAGAGAATTAAAATCTTAGACACAATATATAAATACTGAAACAGTATTGCAGCTCTATGCCACTCTAAAAATATAACAAATATGAACAAGCTAAGTAAACAGGTTTCTCAACAGTAACAAGATAGGACTGACAAAATCACATGATTGAATTAATGACCATTTATAATAGGTTTATTTTGGTTTACATTTTTTTTACAAATATTTACAAATTCATTACAGAAAAAGAAACCATCCTGATAAAACTTACTTTAAATGAACTCTTACAGGGGAACTCTCCATTTGAAAGTTTCATCAAAGATGCCAAAGAAATAAGGTTTCTAAGGAAGGTCTTATTTCTTCTTAAGCCACAAAAAGTGAAGAGCAGAAAGTTAAATGTCTGGTCATTTACCATAAAAGACTGAGTTTGGCTAATGATTCTAGATAAAGTCACAAACCTAGGCTGAAGTTAAATGTATTCTTTGTTCTGTTCGAGAATGTTACTGTGATCAATACAGTATAAAATAGGCTAAAAAAAGATAAGGTACAATCTAAACCTAGGAAGTCAGTAAAATTTTCTATTTCTTTTTGGGGTGGCGTGGATGGCAGGGTCAGAGCAGGGATGAAACCCAGGACCACCGCCCCCCCCAACAAAAAAAAATTAGAATAATGGCTGGGGTCAATGAAGGGAAGATTATTTGCTTATACAACAAATTTACCTAGTGTAACTTTCTATATTCTACAATGTATTACTCAAAGAATAGCAAGCAATATTTTGACTTTTGTGTCTGGGATCAATAACAGGAAATGATTGTAAAATACACAAATGTATAGTTATAATTCAGTAAGACGGGCTCCTTTATAACTACTCATGCCCTAGGAATTTCAACTATTGCACTTCTGTGCAAATTTATGAATATCCATTAAAATGCAATTTCTAGGGAAAACAGCATCAGTAAAGCCAGATTTTAATAAAATATTACCTTGAAAAATTCATTTGCAGCATAGTTATACTAATTTTTTGATTTACTGATGGTCTTATGATTCTATACCCAATGGAGAAAGATTTCAGAATTAAAGATCAGAAGAATCCAAACCATAAAGAAACTAAGGTATGGGTAACTGGAAAAAAAAACTGTAAAACACAACCCAATAGGCCATATGTTTGCTGCTACTACTATCATCTGTGATGATAAAAGTCTAGGAAACCATTTGTAGCTCGGCAGATTCTTAAATCTATATTTTATCAACTTAAAAATAGCATTCTGTGAACATGTATATGCACCCATCACTGATGCTACAAAAACCTTATGCATATGATCTTACCCTTATTTCTTACTGAAATTTTAGCATTGTTCATGGTAAAGGAAAAGTACAACATAGGGATAACCTACCTAATGTTGTTGACTAATTCTTTGAAAACATGATGTATCAAAGTGGAATGACTTTACAGGGATCAGTCAGTTCTACAGGATCAAATGTCAATGTACACAGCGAGTTACGTGGCAATTAGGGCTCAAGCAATACCTCAAATTGTTACCAACTATCTAATTTACTTTTTGGACAAGTTACAATGGCTTTGATTGCAAAAATGTCAGTCAAGGCCCTGCTATTGTGGGATATGCCTATAAAGATCACTGATTACTCCCAGACATGTTAAATACTCACATATTTCTTAATTTTTTTTCTAAATTGTACTATGATAAAAGATATTAGCAACAAAGAATCTAAAGATTTATGGTAATGACCTAACTTTAGCATTTGTAACTTAAGTATTCAACCCCAAATTTAAGTCTACCAGAGTGAGACTTAGTAATAGTCTGTTAAAATTTTTCCCAAATATACTTGCATAACACCATGATGGAAAATGTTAATGGATACTTAAGTAGCATTTAAAATCCCATTTGACAAATAAACATATACAAACTTGCTGCCTACGTCTTCATGAAGTGTAAGCAAAAAAGATACTAAAACATGTAATTTTTATTAAAATGGTAGAAAAAAATTGTAAAGGAAATATAAATTTTTGTATTTGATTAGTTGTCTGCCTACAGCAGTTTTTTTAACCAGATTAAAACAGTCTGCCTAAAAGTTTAGATAATTATTATTAACATCAACTCTATTTTCACTTTGTATTGAACTAATGCCAATATTTTCAGTGTTTTAATTAGTGGATTCACACTCTTACACAATTTCAGAGATGAAAGGGACCTTATAGAGGTCAAAGTCTAACCCAACCAAACATTTAATATGCAGAAATAAATTCCCTTTAGATCATTGGAGTCGTCTACTGTGAACACTTGCAATTGTCATAAAAACCATTATACCTCATGAGGCAGTCCATTTCATTTTTGAATAAACTCTCAGTAATTTTTTTTTATTTTAAGCAGATCTGCCTACTGTAAGAACCTATGGTTCCATGTTCTGCCCTCTGGAGTCACAGTCGCTGCCTTCTACATGAGTAGTGCTCTCTTTTCTAGGCTAAAAATTCCCAAATCTTTCAAAATAGTATCCAGTACAACTCATCAGTCTGGGTGGTGAACTCATATGGTATAAATGAGTCAATAGCGGTAGGTATAACACACACAAAAGTTAGAGTCTTTAGATCTTTAAATAATCACACAAGAAAGTTATTTAACATAATTTTTATATAAAGTAGTAAATCAGGACCAAATTGATAATTTCAAATTCTGTATGTTAACCCTTTCCCCTCCACGGAAGCTAGCTGCAATTATTTTTTTTTTTTGACAAATTAAACAACATACAAATTTCCCTTTTCATTACTATTCTCATCACCACTAATATTCTCCTAGAAAAAAAAATGTCCATCCTATTTTAATGGCCTAACTTACTCACGTCATGTGGTTTGTGACTCAGGTAACTTAAAATGGAAAAAAAAATTTCTGCTGCTTACAGCTCCTCCCCTCATCTAAAACTATGGAACCCAAACATCTAGAAGAATTGAATAAAAGCTCTGTATTTCACAGTACTACAGTGACATGAATAAAAGAAAACACATGAAATGCCCCCTTCCTGTTTCTCCCATTAACACAACTATGATACTGAGAAGTATTGAATGATATTAAGGGGAGAGATCTTTCTTTTTCTGACTCAGGAATTTAATAAGTTCAATATTTAGGTAGCAAGAACACTCCCATTATTAGTTCAAAGGAATATGGGAAAAGAAGAAAAGATTTTGGTTTCTAGGAATCTATTTTTGACTAGGTATGGAATGCCATATTAATAACATGTATGTGCATACATACATGTATCTATGTGTATATGATTACAATAACAAGTCACCACTTCACCACACAATATTAGGAACCTTAGAACAGGTAATAACTAACATCCCACCCCCCCACCCCCCCACCTTGCTCTCAATCTGCTATATCTTCTTTTTTTTCATCTTGTATTTTGGGTGAAGGTAGTTCAAGCCTTGCCCATTGCATAGGTTCAGCTTTTCTCATTGTGATCTCAATCTTTGTGGCTGTCATATTTACATAACTCCTCTTCACATCAATTACCTGAAACAAACAAAAAAAGTAACATGGAGTAGTTTTTGAAGTTCTAAAAAAAGTAATCAAGGTAAAGATTTTATTTCCAATTTATGTTGAAAATCCAAACTTAAGTCTGTCACATTCCACCTTGAATTGTACATTCTACCTTCTAACAATGGAACAGAAGAAAAAACTTTTAATTACTCAAATAACATGAAGACTATCTTTTGCAGAGTTCTACTTAAGCAAATCTTTTACTTCAGGACTATAAATTTTGAGTTGGCAAAAAAAAAATCTGAAAAATGGATACTTACTCCCCATAATTTGACATTTTGATGAAATTCCTTTTCTCCTTCAAATACAATATGGATATTTAACTGAAACAAAGTAGGAAAATATCAAAACTGAATAATTTCTACTATAAAAAAAACCAAAAAACTAAAGTTATGAAATTATCTGTGATTTCCCAAAACTAAGAGAACTGAAGCCACTAAGAAGAACACTATTCAAAGCAAATCCATTTTAGGAAAATACCATTGTCTAATTTCTGGTTTAAAAAACCATTAGCAGAAAACATAAGGAGCATTTTAAGTGAATTGCAGAATATCAAATAAATCATTGTACTTGACAAAAGATCCTATACAAATGAATAAGGTAGTCAGAACAATCTTAACTATTTTAGAAATTTTTTTTAGCAGATTCAAATGTAAAGTTGAGTCTGCAAAATTTTTTAAACAATTTTTCAAATACATCGCATCAAAGATTCAAAATATAAATCATAGTTTACTCTTAATTTTTCTTATATTGTTGGGGACAAAAGTTCAGGTCAATTTTATTTCTCTTATCTTTATAGATTCCAAATTCACTCTAAAATAAAAAATAAATTTTGTTCTGTTACAAAGTACAAAGACAATAAGAGCAAAATATGATAATTTGCCAAAACACATTAGCATACTCACCAGTGTGCTATTTGCCTTTACATGACTAAGCTCTGGAAGTGAATTTTTAGCATACACTGAGATGGTGACTTGACCTCCTGTCTGATGCCAGTCATGCCTACATGGAACAACTTTTTTCCCCTGTAAAAGATATATTAAAAAAATTTAGAAACTCTGAGATTTTCAAACTCCAGAAGGCAAGGCTCCATCTAGTTTATGTGTGTGTGTTTTTTTTTTAATGCAACACCTTGACACCATGCCACATGCAGCTCTCAATTTAATGCTTTACTATGATGACCATAGTGGGTACATATAAACTACAAATGATTTTTTTCACAGTATGGAGGGGAAAATAAAAAACTTTAGATAGAACAAATTATGATCTGGGAATTAAATTTTTGCAATCTTGTCATCAAGAGAAAATGCTACAATATATTTTATTTGATGTAAATTAAATAGTACTCTAATAGGATATGTTTAAAGTGGTTTCAAAAAATTAATCAAATTAAAATAATGCTTTCCTAGTGAAAGCCAGAATTAACCAAAAATTACTTTATGAAATTAAAACATAATTTTAGAATTCTACTTTCTGTCTTTCCCCCAAATTTACATAAATTACAACTCACCAACCAAGGGAATAGAAATTTTGGGGGGTGAAATTTAAAAGAACAAAGTCATTATTGTAGAATAAACTTGAATATCTTTTTAGTGCCATGTGTGTTTATGTGAATTACTAAGATTACTTAGAAATCTTTGTATTATACATTTTATAAAAAAATGAAAGCAGTGAGGGAAGGGAAATTCAAAGGGTGATTTTTTTAAATTAAATTTTTATTGAAATTCAAGGATCCAAAATTTCCATCAGTATAAGCACTCCTCAACCAGTAAAAATCCCACCTTACTAGATGTTCTTTAAGAGCTGCTACAGCCCCCAAAATTCAGCGTTATGGTCAATCTGGTGATAACTCATCCTAACTATGCTAATCCTAACATGTCAAAGTCCAACACCATGGCCATACTCAAAATCTTTCCAGTTTAGTAGAATTTGGAAGGACTCATGTTCTTTCTGCTATAGGATTTCAAGAACCCAGGGTCACCTTCATATAATAGCTTTTTAATTATAATACAGTACTTTAAGTTTTGCAAAGCATTTACAAAAGTTATTTTATTTGATATCACATTATAATAAGGCATCTGAAAGAATTTTATTAAGTTCTTATGCTAACATTTCAGAAAAAAACAGAAAAGTAATTTTCTAAAAAGTTTATGAATATGAGTATGAGAAAAATTACTAACAGTTTTTTTTAATAAAACCAGAAGCAGCTGGTGATACAGTAGACTGAGTAGAGGGCATATAGTCATGAAAACCTGGGTTCAAATTTGGCCTCAGACACTTACAAGCTGTGTGACCTCTGGACAAGTCACTTAACCTCTGTTTGCCTCAGTTATCTCAACCGTAAAATGAAGATAACAGAATCTACCTCTCAAGAGCTATTATGAAGATAATATAAAATGATATTTGTAAAAAGAGCTTAGCAGAGTGCCTAGCACATAGTAGGTGCTAAATAAATGTTTATTCCCTCAATACCTTCCCTTTTCAGATAAAGTGCGTTAACTTAGACTATGCTTCTAGAAACATTTTAAAGGTGTATTTCAAAGTTTCCTCTAGGAAAACATCCTTATGTAAGTTTACAAATTATACATTTAAATCTAAAAATGCCATTTGCCTTGGGAATATAATATGTATATTTTAATAAAGGACTAAATACATTAGGTAAAAATGTAACATTACTTGCTCAGTTTTTATTTTAGCCTTTAGAAAATACAGTACTCAGTTTTGCCACAAAGTATTTATTCTTGAAAAACATCATATAAAGTATGTCCTATTTTTGCACAAGAAAAAAGACACTGTCATGTACAAAGAAGAGCCAGGAGACTTGTTAAAAGACCTGGGTTTAGATGTACTTACTAGCTGTGTTATCATAAACAAGTTCCAGTGAGCTTAAGTTTTCTAATCTGTAAAACAAGGATAATTATACTGCTTGCATTTCAGAGGATGGTTGTGAAGAAAGTATTTAACAAGCTGTCCATTTGAAATGTAGGTGGAAGCCTTATTTCTGACCAAAGCATCAGCACTGAAAACAAGATATCGAGCAAAGCCATACCTACTACAAACTTCAAAAACTGTTGGTTAAACAAGGTGAACTTGTGTTTTAAAGTGAAGATAACACATAAAAAAGAACTCTATCTTGTAATTAATGTGACCTAAAATGAATATTCCAAATATAAAAATATTAACCATTTAGTAACTCTGAATACCTCCTGAGAATTTAGAAAGATTTAGGGAAGGTGGAATGTCTCGGAGAAAGCATTTGAATGGCCTGACTTATTTTTCTCTTGAGAAATTTCTTTGTAGCAAATGATTTATTCAAAATTATTCCATGACACTGGAGCTGTCATTTTCAAAATCAGCTTTCTGGTTATACTCTTTTTGCCACTACATAGGTTACTCTCAATTTGGGGAAAAATTCACACCTAAAATAAAAACGATTCAACTATCCATGTCTTTGATCTCATTCCTGTATGAATGTTATTACTTTGACCAAGGAGGTCAAAACCAAAGAGGCAGAAACAAAAGTCTAGTATACATGAAGATATTTATAGAAAGACTTTTTG
>JAQQSZ010014621.1:0-11471 GCA_028646595.1 Phalanger gymnotis
AAGAAATTCTGAAACTCAAAATTGTGTAGAACTGTGTGTTGTAAACTAAAAATAAAAAATAAATAAAAACAAACAAACAAACAAACAAAATGTGAAAGCCCTCCTGCCAGCAAGCCTCTGCATAAGTAAGCTTCACCCTTAGGCAAGTTCCTCACCAATGGACTCTTTGTGACTCGGGATGTACCACAGCTGTGAACTGGGCCCGAGCTCAGAGCAGCAAGATGTCTGTGGTTGAAATACCTGTGTACCTTTAGACCTGGGAACATAGCCCCTGTTAACCAAGGAAAAAAGGGAACCCATGTGGTCACATAAGCCTATTAATGGATGGTGAAGATCTTGTATTCCATTAACCCTACGTATGGTTCAAGCAACACTGCATGCGGCTCGCTGACAACATATTTGACATCTCTGAATTAAGGTTCAACGTATGCTGAAAAATACCTATCAACACCTTTTGTGTTGGCAAAGACGTGGAAACAATGTGGGTGCCCACGTTTGAGAAAAAGCTAAAAAAATTGGTACAGTTATGTACTGAAATATGTTTTTTTAATCTTTTTTTATTTAGTGAAATATTATTATGTCAGAATAAATTACAAATACAAGCAACTCGGAGTAACTGGACTGATACAGAGTGAAGCAAAAAGAACCAGAAACAATATCACTTTAAAGCATAAAAAAGACTGGAGGTGGTGTATTTATAATAACAATTCTTGGCCCCAGAGGAGAGATGAAGAAACGGTCCTCCATTTTTAGCAGGGATTGAGGGTGCAGCATAGTTTCATGGGTGGGGAATCTGTAGTCTCAAGGCCGCAGGTTCCCCAGCCTTGGATTAGATTGTTTTATAGCCTGCCAGATGAAATAGATGAAAGTTATTTTGTTTAACTGGTTTTTGTTCTTTGTGTAAAAGGGTTTGAAATACTTCAAAATGTAGTTTCCTGTGCTGTGAGGCTATTTGAGAGCTGAGTATCAGCAGGGATGCCACTGTGGTGACATATACGATGACGCGAAGAGAGACAGACTGTGAGATAGAGACAGACAGACAGAGATAGAGACAGAGATACAGAGACACACACACATACACACAGATGCCATGGGATTGTGGTTTAAAAAGTAAGATGAAGGATAATGCCTTCAAAGAATGGCAGATGGTGGCAGAGACAAGGGATCAGCCTTTGAACCTTGGGCTGTCAGCACTCTGATGGGTGTGGCCCACCTGTCTCCATCTAGGACACTCAGAAAGGCAGCGATATAGTTCAACTCTCTTCCCTCCTTTCTTCTTCTTCCTGCAGCTGGTAGGGATTTTGTCCAAGATTTCTCTGCTTTTTAAGTTGTTCATAATTTATGTGCAGTATATAGTAGTTTGAATATGTATAGTACTTTGAAAATCAGCTCACTATAGACAAAACCTGATTTAACTTTTTTGATTTATACATATCCATAACTGTGAGCTGTACACCGGGAGAATAGCAAGAACTTTGATAAAGAGAATGAAAGAGAGAGACAGAGACGCAGAAACAGAGACACAGAGACAGAGACAGAAACAGTGAGAGACAGAGACAGCGAGAGGGACAGAGAGAGAGACAGACAGGGACAGAGAGACAGAAAGAGACAGAAACAGAGAGAGAGAGAGAGAGAGAGAGAGAGAAACAGATGTTCTTTTACAAATTACCGGAGAAGTAAAGAGGAATTTCTCCCTGAATCCTGGCTGGAGACTTGAAACACATGATGAAGAGAGTTTTTATTGCAATAGTATCTCTCATAAGACATTCAGTAGCAAAGAAAAGTTACATAATGAAACCTGAGACCATTACCTTAAGCCATACAGGTATCAACAGTAAAGAAAACTTAGGTGGTGCTGTTGAGT
This sequence comes from Phalanger gymnotis, assembly GCA_028646595.1. Classification (NCBI taxonomy): domain Eukaryota; kingdom Metazoa; phylum Chordata; class Mammalia; order Diprotodontia; family Phalangeridae; genus Phalanger; species Phalanger gymnotis. Next base: position 1,865 of record JAQQSZ010014621.1, read on the forward strand.
CAGGGGCAGAATAGATGTTTAGACAAAGGAAAGCTATAGCTCTGATTATCACTGTAGACAAACAGTGAGGAGAAAGCAGCTTTATTTTGTGATGATTGCTACGTGTAACTTTTTTTTTAATTAAGATTTTTAATTTTTAGTTTACAACACTCAGTTCCATGTGATTTTGAGTTCCAGATTTTCTTCCCCTGCCCCCTCCCCAAGACAGCATGGAATCGGATATATCTTCTACATATAACTTCACATTGAACTTATTATGTGTAGCTTTTAATAAGAAAAAGTCTGTTAAAAATGCTTAATTCTAAACTTAACCATGAAAAAGGCCAATCAACAAAAAAAGAGTAAAATCTTTTACTAACCCTTAGCATTTAACAAACAACTGTCAATTAAACATGTATTTTTAAACACCCCATATTTTTTCTTTTTTACAAATAATTTATTTTTAGTTTTCGACATTCACTTCCATAAGATTTTGAGTTTTAAATTTTCTACATCTTCTCCATCCCCCTCCCCAAGGTGGCATGCAATATGATATAGGCTCTACTTATACATTCATATTATTAAGCATATTTTCACATTAGTCATGATGTAAAGAAAAATTAGAACTAATGAGAAGAACCACAAGAAAGCAGAAACAAAACAAAACAAAACAAAGAGAGCAAATAGTATGCTTCCATCAGTGTTAATATTCCAAAGTTCTTTCTCTGGATGTGGATAACATTTTCCGTCATGAGTCTTTTGGAGTTGTCTTAGGTCCTTTCATTGCTGAGAACAGCTGTCTATCAAGTTCAGTCTTTGCACAAGAAGGCTGTTACTATGTCCAATGTTCTCCTGGTTTTGCTCATTTCACTCAGCATCAGTTCATATAAGTCTCTCCAGGTTTTTCTGAAGTCCACTTGATCATGATTTCTGATACTACAATAGTATTCTATTACATTCACATACCACAACTTGTTCAGCCATTCCCCAGTTGATGGACATCCACTCAATTTCCCATTCTTTGCCACCACAAAAAGAGCTGTTATAAATATTTTTTGTACATGTGGATCCTTTTCCCATTTTTATGATCTCTTTGGGATATAGATGTAGAAGTGATATTTTCTGGGTCAAAGTTTTGTGGCCTTTTAGGCATAGTTCCAAATTGCTCCCCAGAGTGGTTGGATCAGTTCACAACTCCACCAACAATGAATTAGTGGTCCAACTTTCCCACATGTTATCCAACATTTATCATTTTCCTGTTTTGTCACGTTAGCCAATCTGATAGGTGTAATGTGGTACCTCAGAGTTGTTTGATTTGCATTTCTCTAATCCATAGTGATTTAGAGCATTTTTTCATATGACTACAGATAGCTTTAGCTTCTTCCTCTGAAAACTAACTGTTCATATAGTTTGACCATTTATCAATTGGGGAATGATTTCTTATAAATATGACTCAGTTCTCTATATATTTTAGAAATGAGGCCTTTATCAGAGACACTGGCTATAAAAATTGTTTCCCAGCTTTCCGCTTGTCTTCTAATCTTGGTTGCACTGGCTTCGTTTGTGTAAAACAAAACTTTTCGATTTAATGTAATCAAAACCATCCATTTTGTATTCCATAATCTTCTCTATTTCTTGTTTGGATATAACAAAACACTCCATATTTTTAAACAACAGAAAAATTGGTGTGAACTGCATCTCAAATAAAACATGTGCTGCATCATGGAGAACATCAAGATACCTCTGATGACTCTTCTTACAAGAAAAGTACATATGAGGAGAACAATATTATATCTTGAGCACTGAAATTTCAAAACCCAGTAATTGAAAATAAAAACAAAAAAATAGTGGCAACTATCCTTGTGCTTTGGTAAAAAATTTACGAAGCAAACAATTAAAATCCAAAGATAGTGTTCAGCTCTGATTTTGTAACATAAGAAAGTCATGCTGTGGCTAGACTGGCTGTGTTGCTAGGACAGCTCTCCCAAAGTAATCACTTCAAGTTTATCACCAGCAAAGGGGACAGCCCAAGGTTCCTGGCCCAATACTTGGCAAACATCAGTCTATACAGACCATAATGATGGACAAAGCTCCAGGATTGCTATTGAAGTTGGGAAATTAAATTATGCACATCTCACTGACATGAAAGCATTCTCTCAGTGCCTAAGCATCTATTTCCAGAAAACAATTTAATTTCCCTAGCTCACCAGGGTATCTAGCCAAATATCATTAATATATAAAACATTTCCATTCTGCAATATTGAATCAGTTAAATATTCAAATATATCCAAAACATGTGATTAAATATTAACCTCTACAGTACAAAGACAGCATATCTAGATCCAGTGTATGTCACAGGGAGGGAAAAATATTCTCTTATCCCCATAAAACATACTGGATAGGACAAAGAAATGCACTGAAAATAAGTGTATTATTATAATGGAGAGTTAATATTGATTCACAAAAAGCAAGCCATGCCTTAACAATCTAATAAAATTTTCTTGAGCAAGGGGCTTGAAGAATTTATTTAGGGGCAATAGGGTTAGTGACCACAGAATTTCCCTAATTGTTTAGATAGCATCTGATCTAGCAGACTGCAAAAGAAGTAATTGAGAAGGTTAGCAAGTTCAATGTGAGAGGGTGAGATACTTAAATGAGAAAAACATAGCTTGAAAAATGAAGACAGAAGGTAATTGAGAATGGTAATAGTTCGGAACTAACAAATGGAATGCTACAGAGATAAATACTGTGACTGATTTTCCATTCACTTTGTCTATCAATGACCTGGAAGAGGCATGTGCCTTAGGAAGACCAAATCAGCTGATGAGGGGGGTAGGAGGGGTGTTGAAAGGGGCAGTTACAAAAGAATATGATAGCTTGGACAATAGCTTGGACAGACTAGGATAACTTGGACAGAGCATGGAGTGGTGAATTATTCAATTCAATACTGAGGAAGTTATTCCAAGAGCATGAAATCACAAAAGGGAAGACTATTCAAAGAAAGGAGCTGCTCAAATTGACCACCCATGTGGAGTAGGATGGATATCTTTCAACTTGTTGATAAATCCAATGAATCAATGTGAGTACACCCTCTAGACCAGTGCACATCTGAAGAAAAATATAGAGAGAAGAACATTCTTAATGATGCTTTGAAACAATGCTATAGGAAGAATGAAGAAAGACTGCCATCTATGGAAATCACATCAATCCATATGCAATATGTAATTGATTATAGAATCCCAGAATGTTAGAGACAGAGAAACTTTAGATATTATGTAGTTCAACTCTGTTTTCAAAGATGAGGAAAAATTAAGAAAGGCAATGCCTTGTGAGACTCAGAGACGCAATTCAAACCCAAAATTAATTAATGAATCTAAGGTCATTACTCTTTCCTTTACAACACTTTCCTGCCACCACAAGAAGTCATATCTGGAAACAATGTCCAGGAAATCTTGGATTTTATTTTGAAAGTGATATTCTGAAGCCCAAGACAATTCTTCTTTTCCCCAGATTTCTTGCTTCATCTAACTCCTGGTCTTTTGGAATCCCTAGCTTCCATCAAGGTTTAACTCAAGTGAAAGCTTCTGCAGGAAGACTTTTCTGATCCTTTTTGTTACTAGGGCTCCCTTCCTTCTCAAATAATCATGTACAGATTTATCTGCATAAGCTTATCTCCCCAGGAAAGTATAAATTCCTTTGAGGAGAACATCTTTTTCAGTCTTTGTTTCCCCATTACCTGGCACAGTGCCTTGGACACAGTAGGTCCTCAATAAATGTTATTGGGTTGAGAGAGATTGAATGATTTCCCTTCCTCTTCCAAAAAATAGTTGTGTATGTACATAACCCTGACAATGAAAGGAAGCTTTAATCATTGTATTATTATTTCTAAATGGATTTGTTTGCTTTTATTTCTTTTTTTAAATATGTCTTTTTAAAGGAAAGAAAAGATGACTGATAGAAGGAATTGAAGAAAGAACTTTTAAATAAACTAATATATTTCCATAGAGGTAATTTTCCAGCCTATGATCAGCATGGTATAAGGGAAACAACTTGGAAGGCTGAACTCTGTTGTTGAATCTGAGTCCCAAGCTTTTCTCTGCTGCTTCATTGGCAAGTCATGTAACCTCTGTGGGCCTCATTGAGATCATTGGTGATCTCTGAGGTCCCTTCCTGCTCTTGATCTATAAGCCTGTGATTACTGAAAAAGAAAGAGCCCCTTAAGCTATGCTAAGTCAAAGTATTGAATTGAATGAAAAATTCCTTTGCTATAATATTTTTCCTTAGAATATAAGAAACTTAAAATTGAATTAGAGAGGAAAAACCCAAAAGGCTAGACAATAGAAATGAAACATCTTTCAAAAGACTTTGTTGTCAGCAATTTGTTTTGGAACAGGCCAAAAAGGTATGTCAATAGTAAATTTTATTTTTAAAAAGTGGGTTTTGGAATTTAACCTTGAATGTGAGGAGGGAAATGCAATTATTCTCAAATTTCTTCCTCTGTAAAAGAAGATTACTGGATTAAATGATATCTAAGATGCTGTCAAGTTTAAAATCTTATGACCATATGTGACTCCATTCAGCCATTTTGGATAACCAATCATATAATTCGAAGTTGAGGCCCTATTCAATCCAGTTCCTTCTTGCCAGACTATATAAGAGACGTGTAAAACTAAATCACAAAAGTATCTGATTATTATATGAAACAACATAAATAACAAAAAAAGAATGACACACTAGCAAAAGCATTTTTGATAATTATGCACAAGAGAGCAATTTCCTATATTTCTAGGGGACTTATTATCTAACTCTCATTTAACTTCCTGAATTTCCAACACCAGCTGAAGGAAATATTCCTTTTGTTTCTCAGGATGACACAGCTATTTTCAAAACTCAAAATTCCAGGGGCAGACATTTAGTGAGATGCCTTATATCCAGAGTTATAGCATAGGTTAAATATTTGCTGAAACCTCTTGCTTCAACTCTAGAGTCATCGGGGTCGAGCCATGACTCTTGAGTTTGATGATACCATGGCCACATGACTCCTTGTACTCCTTTTCTGACTCTCTCCCAGAAAGCCTAGTTTATCTGTCCTTATCATCTGTACACTCATTATGTCTGTTCCAGCTATCTCCCTGACCTCTTTAATTTGATTCAGAGTACTTGTAGAGCACTTTCCTTGGAAGTCCTTATATAGTGACATCATCATATCATGTGGTTAGATATACATCCTTCTGGGAAATGAATGAATGATTACTAAACACTTCTATGTGCAACATTTGCACTGTGATATGTGCTGGGGTGGATCCTGAAGATGACGGCTGTGGGCACTGGCTGGAAGCATTGCTATTCCCAAGGCTCTTGGCTTCAGGACCTTGAACTCTCTCAGGGGAGATGATGGTGATTTGATTTGCCTGGCACAAGTTGCCTTCTCTCTCTCCTGCAGAGTGTTTTGTTGCTTCATCCAGCCTGGCTCCCCTTCCCTGTGGGTGAAAGGTAGGTGGAAATGTATTACATGGAATTTTTCAGTGAAAGTGATTCCTCTACACCAGCTATTTGTGGGACACAAAGTCCTGCCCGCTACCCCATATCATGATTACCTTGTTCAACTGTACACAGAAGCAGCAATATTGTAACAATGATCAGCTGTGAAAGACCTACCCACTCTGATCAAGACAATGATCCAAGACAATTCCAAAGGACATCTGATGAAAAATGCTGTCCACCTCCAGAGAGAGAACTAATGAAGTGCAAATACAGGTTAAAGCATACTTTTTCACTATAAAAGATTTTTCTTAGTTGTGTGTGTGTATTATTTTCCAACAAGGCTTATATGGAAATAAATTTTGCATAATTTCACATGTATGTCATTTGAAAATTTTTAACTTCCCCAATTCCATGTAAAAAAAGTAAATTTTAACATTCATTTAAAAATTTTTTTGAATTTCAAATTCTTTCCCTCCCACTCCTCCCCCCTTGTTTACAAGGTAAGCAATTTGATATAAGTTATAGTTGTCAGTCATGTAAAATGTGTTTCCATATTAGTCATGTTGTGAAAGAAAATGTGGATTAAAATAATCCACAGGAAAAACAAAGGAATTTTTAAAAAAATATATGCTTTCATCTGCATTCAGACTCCATCAGTTCTTTCTCTGGAGGTGGATAGCATTTTCCATCATGAGTCCTTCAGAATTGTCTTGGATCATTAGATTGCTGAGAACAGCTAAGTCATTCACAGATGATCATCATACAGTATTGCTGCTACTGTATACAATGTTCTCCTGGTTCTGCTCATTTTACTTTGCATCTGTTCCAGGTTTTCCTGCTCATCATTTCTTAGAGCACAATAGTGTACCATCACAAGTATTCCATCTCCATCAGAGAAACTTGTGCTGTAACATTTTTTCACAGTTATGATTACTAACTTTACTTTCCTGCATCCTCTTTTCCACATTTATCCTGCTGTCTCTTTCTCTCTTTTCATCCTGTCCATCCTCAAAAGTATTTTACTTCTCCTATCAGTCCTTTCCTCTCTTATTCCCTTTCTCTTCTACTTCCCTGTAGGATAGGAAAGATTTCTATACCCAACTGAGTGTGTATGTTACTCCCTCTTTAAGCCAGTTCTGGTGAGAGTAAGGTTCTTGTGTTTCTCACTAGCTTTCCCATCTTCCCCTCCACTTATTTTATGTGAGATAACTTACCATTTCCCCTTCCTCCTCATATATTCCTCTTTCTCACTCCTTAATTTTATTTTCTTAAAGAAAATCATCCCATTATAGTCAACTCATATCTGTGCCCTCTGTCTATGTATACCTCTTCTAACTGCCCTGATAATGAGAAAATTCTTAGAAATTACAAGTATCATCTTCCCACACTTGAATATAAACAGTTTAACCTTATTGAATTCCTTATGATTTCTCTTTACTGTTTATCTTTTTATGCTTTTCTTGAGTTTTGCATTTGAAAGTCCTATTTTCTATTCAGCTCTGGTCTTTTTATCAAGAATCCTTGAAAATCCACTGTTTCATTGAATATCCATTGTTTTCCTCTGAATTATCATACTCATTTTTGCAGGGTGAGAAATTCTTGGTTGTAATCTTAGCTCCCTTGCCCTCTAGAATATCATATTCCAAGCCCCCCACTCTATTAATATTGTATTATTTAACTGTGGCTTCACAATAGAAATCTGTCTGCTTGTAATATTTTCTTCTTTACCTGGAAACTCTGGAATTTGGCTGTAATATTCCTGGGAGTTTCCATTTTGGGATCTCTTTCAGGAGGTGGATTCTTTCAATTCCTATATCACCCTTTGATTCCAGGATATCAGGGCAGTTTTCCTACATAATTTGTTGAATGATGATGTCTAGGCTCCTTTTTTTTTTTTTTGGTCATGGCTTTCAGGACCAATAATTATTAAATTATCTCTCCTTGATCTATTATCCAGGTAAGTTGTTTTTCCAATGAGATATTTCACATTTTCTCCTCTTTTTTTCACTTATTCTTTTGATTTTATTTTATTACTTCTCGATGTCCCATGGGGTTGTTAGCTTCCACTTACCCAATTGAATTTTAAATGTTTTTCCATTTCTGATTTTTAAGGAATTATTTTCTTCATTGAGCTTTTGTACCTCCTTTTCCATTTGGCCAATTTGGCTTTTTAAGGCTTTTTTCTTTTCACTGTATTTTTTGCTTCTTTTACTAAGCTGTTAACTGTTTTTTTCTTGATTTTCTTGTATAACTCTCATTTCTTTTCCCAATTTCCCCCTACCTCTCTTATTTGATTTTTGAAATCTTTTTTGAGCTCTTCTAAGAATTCTTTTGGGCCTGAGCCCAATTCACATTTTTTTTTCTTTCAGCCTTTAGATGTAGTAGTTTTGACTCTGTTATCTTCTGAGTTTATGTTTTGATCTTCCCTCTGACCATAGTAGCTTTCTATGGTTAGGATCATTTTTTTGCTGTTTGCTCATTTTTAACACCTATTTCTTTCTTTTTTTGCTCATGTATATTAATATTTTACATGCAAATATTATACAAACAACCATATGTAGCAAGAAAAACAATACAAAATTATCAGGAACAATGCCAATAGAGTGCCAACATATGCACAATAATTAATGTACACACGAATAAAGAACAGCAAAATAATTCATGGCTAACAGATAGCTATTGTTACTAGTATTATATAGACATGATACTAGTTTAACACCTATTTCTTGACTTTCGACTTTATATTAAAGTTGGGCTCTGCTCTTGGGGTAGAAGGGGCATTGTCCCTATCTTCATGTTTTTTGTGCATCTGTTTCCACAGCTAGTTCTGGGGGTCTTTAAGTTTTCAGTTCTTCCAAAGTAGTATAATCTAAGGAGAAGTGTGTTTACTACTCTCCTGACCTGTGATTTGGTCTATGGGTGACCACAAGCACTCTTTTCTGTCTGGGAACTATGACCAGTATCCCCATTGTCTCCTACAACAAGCTCTTGCGTGCCAGTGCTCCTCCTTGCCCTGGGACTGCCACCACAGACTGAGACCAAGATCCACATACAGGCAATGCAAGAGAGCTGTACCTGGTGCCAGCAAAGGGACCCCATGATCTCCTTCTGACCAGTTATCCAAATCCCTTCCTATCTGTGGGTTGAGAGCTCTGCAGACAGCCACTGCCATCGCTGATTCAGATACCCACAAGGGCTGTTACCGTTTGGCTTGTTTGGCCTATCCTGGGGCAGCATGCACTGTGCTACATTCCATTATCACTCCAGTGCAACAGATCTTTTCCACCAACCTTCTAATTTGTCTTGGCCTGGAAAATTGTTTTATCCTATTCTGTGGGTTCTGCCACTCCAGAATTTGGTGGAAGTGTTATTTAAAGTTGTTTGGAGGGGAATTTGGGAGAGCTAAGTGAGTCTCTGCCTTTTCTCTGCCATCTGGACTCTGCCCCTTCACATGTATAATTGATTTAATACTGTTTGCCTTTTCAAAGGATGGGAGAGATAGGTGGGAGGGCGTTTTAACAATCTGGCTAGCAGCTTCTGTGGGGGGTCCAGATCCACCCACAGCCAGCACCCAGAAAGCTGCTGGACAGCCAGAAAGCCCAGGTTCTTTTGATATGCCTTAATAAGGAGAGCAAGGTTAAGGGATTGGCAAACTTACTTTAATTCAGCCCACAAATATCATTCACCTAGTTCAGGGGGAAAAGCCAGCACCCTGAACTTCATAACAAAATACAAGCAAATTACAAACTTCAACAGACAGACCTTGTCTGATTCAAATCCCAATACATAGTTACCAGAGTTCAACAAAGTCTCAGCATCTGGGTTTACAAGCTGGAGGGCTCCTTAGCTACAGTTGCCCGGAGTCTTAACATCAACACCGTCTCAAGAGCCAAACATCTGGGTTTCAAAGCTGGGGAGCAGTTTGCAGCTTGCCCAGAGTCTCAACACTCCTTCCATGAGTGTGCCCCCAAAAATCAAATGCCAAGCTCTTCCCAGTTATATCCAGTTTTTGGAGCCCTGAAGGCTCTGACCTCACCCAGGCTGAGTCTGGGAAAGTTCTCCATCCCCAGGATCACATCATATACAAATCAATGATTCCTACTTGTCTCAGTGCTGAGAAATACTCCAAGATAAAAAGATCCCA
>JAQQSZ010014622.1:0-11471 GCA_028646595.1 Phalanger gymnotis
TATACTTTTCAGTATTTTTTTGAGTCTCTTTCAGCAAGTCATTGACTTGTTTTTCATGGTTTTCTCTCATCCTTCTCATTTCTCTTCCCAATTTTTCCTCTACTTCTCTAACTTGCTTTTCTAAATCCTTTTTGAGTTCTTCCATGGCCTGAGACCAGTTCATGTTTTTCTTGGAGGTTTTTCTTGTAGGCTCTATGACTTTGTTAACTTCTTCTGACTGTATGTTTTGGTCTTCTTTGTCACCAAAGAAGGATTCCAGAATCTGAGACTGAATCTGGGTGTGTTTTCGCCGCCTGACCATGTTCCCAGCTAACTTACTTAACCCTTGAGTTTTTCAGCGGGGTTTGACTACCTGTAAACTAATGAGTTCTGTGTTCCATTCTTGGGTGGATGCGCTGCCTCACCAGCACTCCTCCTTCCCCAAGAGCCCCCTACCCGGACTGGGCTTAAATCTTCAGCAGACTCTTCACTCCTGGTCTGATCAGCCACTTAATTCCTCCCACCAGGTAGGCCCGGGGCCAGAAGCAACTGCAGCCATAGTTCTAAAGCTGCCCCACCTCCACTGCCCCAGGGGTGGTGGCCGAACTGCAAACTCAGTCCCGCAGCTTTTCCCACTAATCTTCTCTGTTGGCTTTGCTGTTTGTGGGTTGTGAGGTCTGGTACATGCTATAGCTCAGTAATTCAGGATGCTAGGGCACTCTCCACTCGGCTCGTGGTCTGGTCGGTACGCGGTCCACGCCGCATGCGCTGGGCTCTGCTTGGCTCAGCTTCGCTCCCCTCGGCTGGGAGCTGGGAGCTCCGTGCAGGACAGACCCCACCCAGAGACCATGCAGGCCGTCCTGGGCTGGAGCCCTGCTTCCCTCTGCCACTTTGTGGGTTCTGCAGCTCCAGAATTGGTTCAGAGCCATTTTTTCATAGGTTTTTGGAGGGACTTGGTGGGGAGCTCACGCCAGTCACTGCTTTCCAGCCGCCATCTTGGCTCTGCCCGGAAGCCAGTTTTACAGTCAAGATGAGTAGGGTTCAAATCTTACCTCTGATGAATATTGCCTATGTGACCTTGTATAAGTCAAGTAACCTCTAAGCCTATAAGTTTCAGAGACTGCAGATCTTGAACAGGTAAAGAGAATTCCCTTATTGGGAGTTCTATATACACATGACATCACAGATTTGTTCCTAGTGACTTAGATTAGCCTACTTACACGTGTAAGTAGTAAATGTAAAAACAGCGGCAGTTGATGGGCCAATAAAGAGAATTCTAGGCCTGAAATCAAGAAGACTGAACTTTTATGTTGAGATTGAAGGTTTCCAAGGCCCTTTGCAGCTGTCACCTCAGCTGGTCCTCACAACTGTCTTGGAAGGTAGGTACAATTATTGTCTGTATTTTACAGGCGAGGAGACTGAGTTGGAGATAGGATAAGTGCCTTTTCCTTGATCACACACCTAGCAACAGGATGAGGCAGGATTCAAGCTCAGATCTTCCTGACCCCAGGCTCAGCCCTCTGTCCGTTACAATACACTCCCTTAGGATGCTGATTCGCATTCCATAAGTGATTTTTCTGAATATATATAAACATCTTAAAAAGCGGTGACCCATTGGCCTCACTAAGCGATGGCCAGCCAGGTGTCTCAGGCCAATTCTTGTCCTGGCGTATGTTGGTCAATCCAAGCTCATCCTTGGGGGGTATCTCTTCTCCTTCCTTGACCTCATATTGAAAATTCTAATTGCTACTTAGCGTTTAGCCTGTGTATATAGTGGGTTGAGGATCAGTGCAGTTGGAGGGGGCTTGCATTCAAGTTAAACTTTTCTTAATTTTCAGATGAGGAAACTGAAACCCAAAGAGTTTGGAGGGATCTTCCCAAGGTCCTCCAGCCAGCAAGAGACAGAGGAAGCGTTTGGCCCCAGGCCCATTGACACAAGAGTGGGCCCTGTTTCCACTTCACCAAGAATATCTCTTTCTTTGAGAAGCTTCGCCCAGTGGAAAGGTCACTGAATTTCTCACAGTAGAATTCAAATCCTGAGGCACAACAGCCCTGTGGGACTCAGTTTCCTCATCTGTAAAATAAAAAGGTCAGATCACATGCCTTCTGTGGTATTATACAGATGGTTAGATGGCACAGTGACTAGATACTGAGCCAGGAGCCTGGGAAGACCTAGTTCAAATCCAGCCTCAGACACTTACTAGCTGCATGAACCTGGGCAAGTCACTTAGTCTCCTTCTGCCTAGCTGGGGAATAATAGCACCTACCCCCCACTCACCCCCACCCCACCCCAGCATTGTTTCAAGGAATCTAATAAGAGAACAATTATAAGTTCTTAGTACAGTGCCTGGAACATAGCAGGCATTTAATAAATCCTAGCTTCCTTCCTTCCTTCCTCCTCTATATCTTTGATTCTCCCCCTCCCCTAATTGTTTTATCTTTTGTTTTTAAGAGAACATTTAATTTGTTCTAAAATAAGCATCCAGAAATGTTATTTTTTTAAAGCTCCCCTATTCTAATGTTCAGACTAATATTGTTCATCATAATGTGTACGATCGAGGAATTGTGCCTGGAAACGACCCAAGATCTGGAGTACCTAGACAGTAAGTTGCGACATATCATTTAATATCTGGATAACGTTGGGGCAATCACTTTTTTTCCAGCCTCCATTTACTCATTATAAAATGAGGAACATGAACTAGCTCAGGGATTGTTAACCTGAGGTATGAGAACTTAAAAAAAACCTCGATGACCGTATTTCGACATCATTGGTCTTCACTGTAACCTTTTGCATTTTATTTTATGCATTTAAAAATGGGATTCTAAGAATGGGTCCACAGGCTTCACCAGCTGAGGTCCAAGGGGTCCCTGACTTCCAATGTTGAGTACAAACCTCCGAGCTAGGTTTCCCCTAGGGTTCCTTCTAACCACAAATCTAGAATTCTTACTCAGTATAATTCCTTTTCTGGGGGGGAGGGCATAAAGGAAAGGAAAGGCACTACGTCCAACTGCATGACAAGATCAAGAGGCTATGATCAGAAAACATTTTCTTGATTCCTTACTTCTTATGGAGTTACTGAGGAAAACTTCTAAAGAGAATAGATGAAGCAAAGAAGGAAGTACTTATAAAATACTGAGCATGTGCCAGGCCAGGCACCACGGTAAGGGCTTTACTGTTGTTATCTCATTCGGTCCTACACTATACCATACTATACTATACTAACCCATACTAAACTATACTATGCTCTACGCTACTATACTATACCACACCATACTCTACTCTATTTTGTCATTTGATCCTCACAACAACCCTGGATTGAAGGTGATAATATTGTTCCCCCTTTTTATAACTCAGAGAACTGAGGCAGAGCAAAATTTAGTGACTTGCCTGAGGTTACCCAACTAGTGTCTGTGGTATGGAACTCAGGGCTTCCTGATTCTAGACACCTCTATCCACTGAGCTCCTATCTGCCTCCAACAAGAAAAGCCTAGCTCTGGGTATAACAGTTGGAACATGGCTGATTGAGTCATATGTGGTTTTTCCTATCTGGGGTTGTCATCTCCAGGCAGGTTTTCACAAATTAACCCCGTGATACGTGTTGTTTATGAGCCAACACTTCTACTGGCAATACCAATTCTTGTGTCAAAGGTGTCCTGTCCCTGAGGAAGTGGACTTCCAGCTTTGATGGAACCAAGAGGAGAGAATATAACCATCTGCCTCAATGGAACCAACTGGAAAAAATATAACCATCTGAGAAATATAACCATCTGCCTCGATGGAACCAACAGGAGAGAATATAACAATCTGAGAAATTACGGGGGTAGTTTGGACACTGGATCTCCCTTTCCAATCTGTCCTTAACAATCTCTTTTCTTCCCACTTGTTCAGTGTCTTTGGAATTCTTCACAATGGTATGTTTGGCTTAAGAAGTGATCGCAAGGGCAGAGCATATTCGTGACCATTTACTGACATTCACATGGTACTTGGCAATGTCATGGCCACAGACTGTTTCTTCCTTGAGGGAAAAAAAATAAAATCCCCTTCTGTTAACTGCCTACTCCCCCTTGGTGAACACTAGACAAACAATATTTTTCCCTGCAGGACTATGGTTACTCCCTGGTATTAAAGTTCCCTGTGCAGAGCTGATCATAATACCAATGCCCTTTCCTCAAAGCATCAGGGATACTAAATTGAAAACAAGGATATTCTAATTTCAACCATTTGAGAAGTTGGAGAAGTATTTCTGTTTTTCAACAGCAGAACTCACGGTGTGCTTCGGAAGTAGCTCTCTGGGCGTACGTACCCAGAGAAAGCTCGCTCTCCCTCAGAATATCTTTCTCTCCACCTGGTCTCTGCAAGTAGAAAAGTGGAAGAGCCCCCTGGGAGCCCGAAAGGGCTCATTTCTCCACATGGCTGAGAATCTGATTCACATCTCGATCTGTCTCAGCTTCGACTTCAAGCAGATTCAGGCCTCATCCATCCTGCGGCTGAGCAAGCCACCCTCCACTCTCTTTGACCTAAAGGCACTGATGTAAGTGATTCCCAGAGTAAGCCATGCATGGTCAGTGTTATGATTTTTCTTCTGAATCTTACAGAAAAGCTTCATGAGGCATAGGGTTATTGCTTAGGGTCATGCTGTGAGGCAATAAATCAGCTGAGGATTATCACTTGTCTCAGGGTCCCAGGATATCAGCGGAGCCGGAATGGATGACTCTTTCTGTTGTTTATGGCACCAAACGAGAACGTAAAAATCATCGCCTAATTCCTTCCCGTGAATCGGTATTTTTAGACTATTCTGTTGTACGCAGAAAATAGCTTTCAGGCTAGAGGGTGTCTTTATTATCTCGAGTATACCATGTTCAAAATGTTACCATGAATGTGCTGTATGAAGGGAGGGGAGGGGGAACAAGTGAGGGAAGAGTAATAAGTGGGAGAGGGGGCTCACCATCCGTGCTCTAATCTCACAAGACCTTCTGCCAGAGATCAAGGGGAAACAAAGACAAAAAAGAAATCAGCCCTGCCCTCAAGGTGCTCCCATTCTCTCAGTCACCACAGCAGGGACAGATGCCCCAAATGGCTTAGTCAAGTTTTAAGCTTTAATAACTTCAGACTTCACTAAGATTTTTGAGACACCCTCTATATGCATATGTATGCCCCAAATAAATTCATACTAAATACATACATGGTAAGTTGGAGGGAAGAGCTATATATTGGGTGAATCAGGAAGAACCTCATGTAGGAGGCACTGGTTGAACAGAGTTTAGCAGAAATGAAGAGCTTCTGAAAGATAGAAGTGAGGAGAGGGTGGGTTGAATGAATCAAAAACAACTTCTGCAGAGCTTCGCCTGAGAAGGGTGAGTCTGGCTCTCCTCTACGGGGGCTCAAAGGGGAAGAGGACACATGAAGGGTTTCAACTCTCAGGCAGATGGAAAGATCCCAGGAGCCTTAGGGCACAGTGGTGAAGCAGATGGGGGCGCTTCAACTTTAAGAGCATTTCCACCAATGAAATCATATCAGTTCCTGGTGTCAAATATTCGACAATGCCAAGGACTTTAGTGACAATAAAGTTTTATTTTCTCTTTCTTTCTGGGTCTCCAGCAGCTGTGTCTGTAGCCCCAACAGAATCGTTTGCCAGGTGGCATCTCCACGGCAGCTGCTTCCGTGGATGATGGTCGGAAATACTGTGCTTGAAGAATTGCTATTCCAAAGTTCTTGGATTCAGAGTACTGGACTTTCTCCATCAGAATCTAAGGGGAGACGATGGTCAAGGTGGTGGTGGTGGTTTGACTGGCCTGTCATTCTCTCAAGATATTCCACGTCCAGCAGATGAGGAATGCAAATGTATGGTGATAGAATCTTGTGTGTAAGGAACAAGAAAGGTCGATCTGAGATTTACGGCAGCAAATAACCACAGAGGACAAGTCTGACCTTTTTACAACTCAGGAAACTGTGACTCAGAGAGATTGAATGACTTCTTCATAAATGTCACCAGGGAGATTTGACACCAGCTCTTACTAACTTCAACTTCAACACTTTATTCTGGACCCTTCCTTCTTTCTCCTTCCCCCCACTCCATGATTTACTCTTCCCGAATCTAGGCTATTCTTTGAATCAAAACATGGAAAGACAGTTCCCTCATATCATTTTTAGAGCACTCACCCAAACCTCACCTAATTTTTTTGCTCTGTGTCCCACTTGAAGTTAGTAAGTGGATATTTAGTCTTTCCTGCAGGCAAAAAGTTGATTTGTCCTCCTGGCCATTTTCACTTGCATTCTTCTGGGTCCAGAATGCCTTCCTCCTTCACCTATGTATCTCTTAGGATCCTGTGTTTTCCTTCTAAGTTCAGCTCAAATACTCCCTCTTGCATGAGGCTCTTCATACTCCCTAGCTTCCAGTGCTTTCCCCAATTTTCCTTGTGTTTTTTTTAATTATTGAATTAACCTTTGTGGGAGAGTATACATTTATTATGTGAATACTTATATGTGTATTAGAATGATTTTATTCTGGCTGAAAAGTTTCCTTAGTACAATGCCTGGTATATACTATACTCTTAATAAATGCTGTGTCTGTCTGTCTGTCTCTATCTATCCATCTCTCTCTATCTCTATCCATCTCTCTATCTCTATCTATCCATCTTTCTATCTCTATATCTCCACCTCTCTCTCTATCTATCCATCTACATCTGACTGTTTCTGTCTCTCTCCATCTCTCCGCTGTCTATCTCTCTTCAGCTTGTACCCAAGATAATATTCACAGATTTGTGTAATTGTGGGATGGGTTGGGTGTGGGGGGAAGTGGCAAGAGCAGGGAACTGCCTCTGCCAAAACATTCTCTTTCCTTTTATGTTTCAAAGGACATCGACCATTTTGTTGCTAAAAGATCTGGGGAGGGAGGGATCTCACCTCCCATTTCCACATGATTCCCATCTGTAAATTCAGGCTCCAATCACTGCATTGTGAGTCCCTACCTGCTACTACTCTAACTGGAGGCTTTGTTTCTTGGCTGGCCTTTATTTTGTTTGCTGTTGATAATGACTGCTATTTAGTATACAAAAATCTTGCCTTGCTGCCATTAAGACTTTTTTCCTCCTTTAATTGACACCAAAAGTTTCCCCTCACAATTTAGCTTGTAATTAGTCCGTCATTACAAAGCATAAAGGCCACACGTTGGAATACACTTTCAAAATGGGTTTTGTATTGTCATACTGGTAGATGGTGGGTCTGAAAGGAAAAGGTTGGCACAATGTTGTTTGTTCTCCTAAGCAGAGGGACTGAGTGGTGTTTTAACACAGCCAGGCTTGACAGGAGGCTCTGCACTTTTTTGTTATTACAAAGTTAGGAAAATGGCTTAATGTGTATATTTCTTCTCTATCAGGCTGTCATCGCTGAAGAGAAAACAAGCTATAAGGAAAAACACCCGCCTTCCACCAAACAGTTAATATTCATACCAAGCAATGATCAGCTCTTTGGTTGTCTGAATTGCCAAATCTACAGCCTTTTCTCAAGCTCGGTCTTCCTCTATTTCTCTGTAGCACATGATACCGTTGATCACCTGCTCCCAGATCATTTCTCCTTCAGAGATTTCTGTTTCTCTCCTGGTTCTCTTCCTCTGTTTGACTGCTTCTCAGTCTCCATTTGCTGAATCTTCATTCATGTCGTGCCAATACCAGCATACCAGAAGTCCCCAAGTCTCTCTTCTCATTTCATTCCCTGCTATTTCATTAGCTTTCATGGGTTCAAGTGTCAACTTTATGTGGAGAATCTCCATGTCTATGTTGCCAGCCCAGTCTCTCTTCAGAGCTATAGTCACATATCACCTTTTGGATATCTCAGACTTTATGTCCTCTAGGCGTCTCAAACTCAACATGTCCAAATCAGAGCACATTATCTGTCCCTGCCAAACTCTGACCTCTTCCAAATTTCCCTTTGGCAAGGATATTACCATCCCCACAGGCACCCAGGCTTGTTACCTCAGTGATATCCTTGACTCCTCACTTATACTCAACCCATGCATCCTATTCACCTGAACACTGTGTCTCTTTGACATCACCTTCTTTCCATTCACCCACCACCTGAACTCTGACCCATATCACCTCTTGCTCAGACTACTTGCAAAAGCTTTCCACTGGGTCTTTCTGCTTCTAATCTCTCCTCACTGGGATGTTGTGATCTATCTTCCTCTCATCTGCCAAACGTCATTTTCTAAGGTGCAGATATGACCATGTTGTCCTCATGTTCAAAAAGCTTCCTGCTTTTTCCAGGATCAAAAAAATAAAGGCCTCTGTTGTCATTTAAAGCTCTTCATAACTCTTTCCTTCCTAACTTCCCAGTCTTCCATTTTACTATTCTACCAGGGCTTCCTAACAGGGTTCTTTGCTGATCCTTGGGCACGGCACAGCCTCTCCTGCCTCATACTTCTGTACTGCTTATCTCTAGTGAGCTCCAAAAATCTCCATTCTAATGGTTGTGACTCACTCAAGTTTATACACATAGTGAGTTGGTCAAGCAGAGGATGGAATTACCACCCAGGTGCTCTGCCTCCAAGGGCTCTCTCCATTACCAAACACTGGCCCTCTGTCTTCATGTAGCCTGGCCACGAATTCAGTTCTATTCAATTCAGCACAAGACACATTTCTCAAAGAATGAGACAGCGGGGCTTGGAGTGTAGCTGGGAGTTCAAATCCAGCTTCAAACACTGACTAGCTGTTTGACCCTGGGCCAGTCACTTAATCTCTGCCTGCCTCAATTTCCTCATGTGTACAATGAGATCGATAATCCCGTCCACTTCCCAGGGTTGTTGTGAAGGAAGATGGGATGAGATGGCATGACTAAAGTGCTTTTCAGACCTCGAAGCACCATCTGAATGCTTCCTCCTCCTCCTGTTGCGCTTCTTTGTTCTTCTTCCACTTCCCAATTTTGTTATTTGTATTGATAATATAATAATAAAAGCGATGGATCGAGTGAAGCATCTTTGAAACCCAGAATATTAGGCCTTGAGTCCTAATTATGACACAGAGTTTCTGTGTAGCCTTGGGAAAGTCCACTCAGTGCCACAGGCCTCTCTGAGATTAGAAACTGCAGACCATGAAGCATTGGTGGAAGAGATTTCCTCCTCTAGGAGTTCTCATGCCAATGAAATCACATGTCTAGTTTTAGTGCTGTTTCCACAGGTCTGATTTTTGCTCCATCTCTGCATTCACAAGGCATATTCAAGAGCTTTTATTCAGGAACATTGAAGTGCCTACTAGGTCAGACACTGGGCATAGAAAGACAACATACAAAACAATTCATGTTCTCAGGGAGCTCATGCTCAGATGAAAGGGGGGAGGGGAAGGTGTACAGAGATAATTAAGTAAATTATGTTTACAAATTAACATTAGAATGAGGTCCCTCCAATAGGTGGGATCAGAAAAGGCCTCATTTAAGATGGGGAACTTGAGGAGAACCTGGGCGGGGGGAACCTCTAAGAGGTAAATGTGGGAGTGAGCAGGGGGAGGGAGGGAGGATGAGTTCCAGGAGCATCAGATAGCCCATACAAATATGTATGTTTTTGGAGACCAGCAAGGAAGCCAGCTTGGATGCAAAATAATAGAGGAGATGTATGTGGGTGTACACATATATGTACATACACACATATATACCTATACATACATATACATGTATAAGTATATGTATGTATGTGCATGTGTGTATATATGTAGATAGACAGGTAGATAGTTAGATAGATAGATAATTGAATTGGGCAGAAGCAGGAAATTTCAGCAGGATGGCCTTGTTGAGACCCCAGCCTCCGATTTCTCTGCCTCACCTGAATTAGCACAGCCTGCCTTTCCACCTGAAACCCTGATGATAGAAGCTCACAAATCACTCAAAGAGTATTTACAGAACACCCACGTCACGATCATTACATTAGTGACTACAGGGGAAACCAAAGAGGACCAATGTCTAGTTGAGTTGATGAAACAATTGAAACAAGTAGAGAAACAGACATAGCATATAATCTATGGCTAAATTGTGAGGTACGGTAGGTACATCAGACACTCGGAGAAGGAAGAAATTAATATGGGCTGGAATCCCTAAGGAAGGTCTTCCCTCTGTTAGAGGAGGATCAGTAGGCATGAGGAAGGACTAGAAGATGAAGTGGCGATGCTGCCGGGCCCCTGCTGCTCAAAGAAGGTGCAACTCTGTTCAGTGGGTTAACATACTTGACATCTTTTTAAGGAGATAGATTCACGTTAAATACAAATATTCAAAAAACCCACGAGTCTGATAGGAAACAAAGAGGATTTCCTTTGGGGCCACCATTAAGATGGTGAAATATTTTAAAAAATGGTAAGAGGTATAAATTCCAAGTGATACTGATATCACTAAAAAATCACTAAAAATTCAGCTCCCTCACCCCTAATGGGCCCGAGATAGGAGAAAGGTAAGTTAGAAAGTGCACCCCTCTCCCTACCATCTGCCAGAATAGAGTTGGCTCTAGGGGGTCTAGAAAGAAATGAAGACATTTTGAGATGTTGATCCCGTAGAGATTGTTAAGTGGAAAGTGAATAGATACCAGACCTGGAGTAAGGTACTAAGTTCAAATCTTGACTCAGAAACTTCCCGGATGTGTGACTCTAGACAAGTCACTTGATACATTCTGCTTCAATTCCCTCATCTGTATAAAATTGAATAATGATAGTACCTATTCATATCTTAGGGTTGTTGTGAGGATTAAATATAAAATTTGTAAAGCACTTTGCTATTATTATTATTGTTACTAATAATTTACTATTACCGATAATAATAGCATGCAATGTGGAGAAAATGTTTGATGATAATCGGTGGGAAAGACTCATTTTCATCCTACAGTCCATCCCAGTCTGATTCTTAACTCAGGAGATGGCAATCTTTTTACCTTGTCGTATAAACTTAGGCTGTATGTAGGAGAGTATCTGGGAGGCCTTCTCTGGACATGAGATTGACTGTAAGGAAGCCCTAGGGCCTGGGGGAAAGGGCAGAGAGGAGAAAGGTATCCCAGTTCTTTATTCTGTTCAACTCTTCCGCCCTATTTCACCTTGTCTAGGTTAAGGGGTATACATATATATGTCTATATAGAGATATATACATCTCCATATAGATATATATGTATATATGTATACATATATACACATATACATGTGTATATATATATACATATATACATATAATAACCTTGCCATCACTTACCAATGTTCCAATTCTGTGCTCAATAACTCTAACCTTCCTTCATCTAATCACCACTTATAATTTCACCTCTCCCTATGCCTTATTCCTATCTGTATTTTTCATACTCTCTCTGATGATGTTTCCACAATCCGGCTAGCAGCTTCTGTGGGGGTGAAAGATCCACCCACAGCCAGCACCCAGAAAGCTGCCAACAGCACAGGTTCCTTTGATCTGCTTAACTAAGGAAGCAAGGTGAAGAGGTTGGCAAGCTTACTTTAATTCAGCTCACAAATATCATTCA
>JAQQSZ010014623.1:0-11471 GCA_028646595.1 Phalanger gymnotis
GAACTTGGCTCACACCAAATAAAAGTGAAAAAAGCCACAAAAACATCCCTAACAAAAAATTTATTAATCCTTTCCACACTTAAGAATACTGTAATGATGGAGCTTCTGAGAGCAGCTGTACTGGAAAGCATACAGCATTTACAATATAGGTTGTGTGTTTGTTTCTTATTTGAAATGCCTTTCAAGCCCTGGGCATCTCAGCCCTTCTAATATACTGCTTCTTGTCTTGCATTGGTGTCTTTTATAATGAAATACACACAGGTATAGTTATTTCTTCATTTCTTCCTTTTACTCTGAGCATATCCTACCTTGTCCAAGGTCACCTAAGGAGTTAAGAGGCATAGCAGCGATGCAAACTTGATTTCTCCGACTACCAATCTGGCATTCTTTCTTTGATGACACAGTTTCCATAAAGCCTGGGATGCTTTGGGAATAAGAGGGTGAAAAAGGAAAAACAGATATAGCTAAGAGGCTGCAAGGAGGTATCTGAGATTTCACAGGCATATTAAGACTATCAGGAAGTAGGCTCGGGGCCAACGTTGGTTGCTTGGAAGGCTGAGGAGCCAGCTTAACAGCAGCGATTGAGGAAGTGTGCAAAGAGAAAGGGGAATTCTTTTTTTCAGATGTCGGAATAAGACTAAAGGCTTACTGTGCTCTTTGGGCGGGATAGGGTAGGAAGTGGTTTCAGTGAATGTGTATAGAACAGTGAAAGAGTGAGTTCTGTACCAGGGCAAGTGGAAGGTTTAGGGGCCCCAAGTTGTGTATTGAGACTTGATGAAAGACTGTTTACGAGGGTGGGGCTATCACCTGGATGTTCCTATACCAGACGAGGAAGAGTGATGATGAAAAGGCTCTAAGATCAGATTCTGTCTTGTATATAGTGCATCTGAATCGTGGTCCTGTCAGTTCCCGGTGCTTGTTTTTTTTTTTTAAATGAATTGCCTAAGAGAACATGGAGTAAAATATCTGAGGTACGAATGTGCTGATAGTCATATTTCATCCAAGAAAAGACTCACATGGGTCGGTAATTAGGAAAAAGCCTGAAACAGAAGAAGGGCTCTGAGATAATAGGGGTGTGGTTTGAATCAGGAGCAGAGCAAGTATAAACTGAAAAGCCAGGCCAGGATGGCACCAGGGCTCCCTGCAGATCATCAAACTATGAGGGATTAAACAGCAGGAAAACCAGTAGCTTTAGCAGAGGTTCAGCTAGGAAGCCATTACTTATCCAGAAGGCAAAGTGCAAGAAACATGGTGGAATTGATCATTTGTAGATTTCTCCCAAATCTGGGTCTTTTACAGTTGTTTCTGGCATTTCCCACCTCTTACTCTGTGTTAATTTGCAAGAATGCCGGTGGTGGAGTTTATCGTGCTTGCTCCTGCCTTTTCTGTTCCCTCAGGTTGTGGACTTGTACACATGTCAAAGACATTCAGTCATTGCTTACTGATAATTATATGTGTTTTCTGTCCTCCCCCAAGTCTTCAGGCAGATGGGTTGGAAGACTGATGCTGCTTTTAATAGGACATTAAGGAGTTGATGTTTGGTCTTGAGTTAGGTGTTAATTCATGCAATAAAGCAAAAGTATTGACATAATTATAAACATCAAGATGACAAGATGTCACTCAGAGAACCATCTTGTATTACAGTGGTTTAGAGTTCGTTCAGTGGCTCAGTGGAAAGAGCTCTAGCTTTGGAGTCAGGATTCAAATCCTGACGCTACTGTCTACTACCTGTACCTTACCTCCTGGAGGGTCTTAGTTCCTTCATCTGTAAAATGACAGCATTAGACTAATTGACTTCTAAGGACCTTCCTAGCTCTAAATCTATGATCCTATGAGATTATCTACTGAAAGTCTAGGCAAAGTGTCTGACATCACTTTAAAGAGGATACAAAGACTTGTCTTCAGGCATGTAGCTCGAGAATAGTGGACCATAGGAGCAAACCTTCTACCGCTAACACTAATAGTTGTATTAAGAACCCAAATGTTGTCCAACCTGGCCTAACTCAAATACTACCTTGTCCTGGAAGCCTTTCCTGATACCTTTTATTGGTAAAGACTTCACATCACACTTTATTTTGTACCTTTCTAATGCCCCTGTGTAATTGCTGATTATATTGGTGTCTTATCCTCCAGAAGGATAGGGACTATATCCTTTCTAAAACTTTGTGTATTCCTTGGCGCTAAATATAGTACTCTGTATACAACAGGTGATCATATCTATCGGCTTGTTTATTGTTCAAAACTTAGAGGACCCCTTTAATTATTTTTTTTTTACTATAATTTAGTTTGTTCTATTTATTGGATGAAGGATTAAAATAAGAGAATATGGAATGCAGAAAAAGTTAGTGGATCTCAAACATTCTGGGCCCCTGCTATATACTAAGGACTTCAACAGGTATCATCAGGTTTTTTTTTGGTCACACAATTTATTAATCTCACTTTTTTATTAAGTAACCCATAGTAGTAAGTATGCTTCTCCCCAAGACAAATGTCCCCCTTTTGCTACATAGACCATTATTAAACTTATTTGAGAATCTAAGGATAATAAACAGCTTAGTCACCAGTTAATTTTTGATTTACCATATTAATAGCACCAAAGAAGAAGCCAAAGTTTGAAAGAAAAAAGGTTCAAAGAAGTCGAAGTTCAAGTTCTGACATTACCTTATTTTTATAAGCAATTTAGCCTTATGGATCTGTTTCCTCTTCTGTAAAATACAGAGTTTGTACTAGATTGCCAATACATCTCTCCTAGTTCTAAAGTTTAGTGATTATTGCCTCTGGAACAATATATAAACTCCTCTATTTAGCTTTTGGGGAGCTAAGTGCCATAGTGGACAGAAGGCCAGACCTGGAATCAGGAAGGCTCATCTTCCTGAGTTCAAATCCAGCCTCAGACATTAGCCAGAAGTGTGATCCTGGGCAAGACACTCAGCTCTGCTTGCCCCAGTTTCCTCATCCATAAAATGAGCGGGAGACGGCAATGTCCTTTAACTCTTAATTAGCATGTAGGCAGCTTGGTTGCCCAGGACTCGGAGAAAGGAAGAACTTAGCTCAAATCCTGCCTCAGACACTCACCAGCCAAGTGGATCTGTCATTTTACCTCTAAGTCTCAATTTTCTCATCTATAAGATGGGGCCAATAATAATACCTACCTCATGGGGTTGTTATAAGGATCAAATGAGATCACTTCCGCACATCACTTTGTAAACTATTATTATTGTTTATTTCTGAAAAGTGGGCCCTGCATGAATTTGACCAAGATAAAGAAGTGAGGTATTTCTTATGCTGATTTCTTTCCCAGCTTTCTTTCTGCTGTTTTGCAATTCAGACAATGCAAAGAGATCTCCCCAGTCTTTCAGCCTCCCTATTTATTTTGATTATGGTCTTTAATAATGCGGAAAAGCAAGACGAGTTGATAAGGCTGTTGAGGAAATGAGAGCTACGTGTTTTATGGTTGGGATGTAACTAGTAATATAGGGAAGAGGAAAGTTGCTCTTCTGCTAAGCAACTGGGTATATCATACCACATCGATCTATAGTTATTTCCTTCCTTCTCTAGCTGTAACACATGGGGGTGGGTGGTTCAGAATGCCATCCCTTAAGTAATAAAGATGATGCCTGGAAGGATCCCTAAAGAACTTACTAATCTTGACTTTAAAAAAAATCCACAGTCAAGCCCAGACTTCAAAGACCATCAGACGTAGAGAATGGCTGAGCAATAGTTCATATAGTAAAAGATTGTGGGAAGATAGGGACATATTAGGATCTAGAGAAGCCCTGTTCCTACAAGCCCAGACCTATAAGCACCTCCCCAGTAAAGCTCTAAAAATGCACAGGAATGAACAATGGTAAAGAAACCCAAAGAAAATCAGTTGAAGAAAACTTCTCCTTCTAGTAGAAGAGTAGACAAAAGATTCCTAGGATCCTACAGAAGCAGAGAACTGAGATGAGCTTGGGTTAGTGAAAGGTAACATGTCCCAGTCCCATGAAAAAAATCACCCAAACATACCTATTTACACATACAAGTACTGTGGTATACAAGAAAGGTCTGGGGGGTCTTAGTGGATGACAAGCTCGATATGAGTCAGTAGAGTGACTGATATCAGAGATAGTTCTGAAACATCTTTTACATCCTCTTCTGTTCTCTACACTCTCGTTCTCAGAGAACTGAACTAGTTCTAAAATTTGGTGATTATTGCCTCTGGAACAATACTTTATGCTGTGCAGTTTTTATTTGGGCTATCATCTCCTTCTCAGGACCTCCTGGGCTTCGCTTTGGCCTGATCTTACTTGGTCTCCCCAGCACTTATAGGACTTTCGATATCATGCCATCTCTCCCCAGCACTTCTAGGACTTTTGATATCATGCCATCTCTCCCTCTTGATTCCCCTTTTCATGTTCTCTTTCTTTGTTTGAGTATAAACTCCTTGAAGAGAGGTGCTGTCTTTCTTGCTTGTATTTGTACCCCCAGGGCTTAAGATGGTGCGTAGCATGGAATAAATGCTTTACCTATCTATTACTACTGCCTTCCTCTTACCAACTGGTTGGAATATTACGGTATTGCTTTAACAAATCTTCTCCCCATCACACATCTCCCTAATCTATCCTTCATACCACTGCCAGAATAATCTTGAGAAGAAGTGTGGTATATGTCATTCAAAGAGTATAAAACTTAGTAAAGACCTGGGTTCAAATCCTTCTTCTACTTTTTCCTGGTTATAACCATGGGTAGCTAGGTGATGCAGTGAACAGATTGCTAGGCTGAGAATCAAGAGGGCTTCTCTTCCTGAGTTCAGATCTGGCCTCAGACACTTTTACCAGCTGTATGACCCTGGGCAAGTCACTTAACCCTGTTTACCTCAGTTTCTCATCTGTAAAATGAGCTGGAGAAGGAAATGACAAACCACCATGGTATCTTTGCCAAGAAAGCCCCAAATGACAAACCACCATAGTATCTTTGCCAAGAAAGCCCCAAACTGAGAGTCAGACATGACTGAACAACAACCACAAAAAGCTGTAACCGTGGGCAAATTACTTAAGCTTTCTGACTATTTTCATTTGTAAAGTAAGGCTAATATCTATATTGAGTGGCTACATTTATTGAGGCTTAAATGGGAGAAAGCACTTAGAGTGTTTTGTAAACCTTTAAATTAACTAGCTACTATTATCATGTTGGTCCTTTACTCAAAACTCAGATTTCTCCCTATTGTCTATGATGTAAAGCTCACTTCTCTGCTTGGTCTTCAAGGCCTTCCACAGTTTGCTATTATCCTACCTTTCTGGCCTTATCCCGTACTTCTTTTTGCATACTTTAAGCTCCAGTCAGACTGAATGACTCTTTGTTCACTGAAACACCTACTGTGTTTTCTCTTACCTCTGTGACTTGGCGCAATCTGTCCCTGGTGGCTTTGAGGTTCTACCTTCTCCTTCTTACCAACTGAATCCCTACCTATCCTTTAAAGCCCAACCATGTCTTCCACGAAGGCTTCTCTGATCTCCCTCATTCTGTAATAAAGTCTTTTTTTTCCCCCGTAAGCTTCACATAACACTTTATTTTGTACCATCTAAAGAATTTTTGCTACATGAAACTATGAATTAAAAGTGTCTGATATTTCCAACTAGTCATTAAGCTCTTTGAGAACAAAGACCAAGCCTTAAATCATTTATCTCCCTCTGGACCTCAAATGGCACCTTGTACCTGGTAGGTACTTAAATGTTTGTGTTGTTGAACTGAATTGAATGAACTGTTTCTGAAAGGAGAGTAGGAAGAAATGTCAAAAATATGTGTTACAAAGGAAATCAGGTGCCTTGGCATCTATTTAAAATCCTTACCTGGAGTCAGGAAGCCCTTGGTTCTAATCCTGTCTCTGAAGTTTTCTAGCCATGTGATCAGGGGTAAGTCACTTAACCTTTTTGAGACTCAGTTTCCTCTTCTTTAAAATGGGAATAATTATAGCATAAAGTAATAAGTAAAAGTAATAAAACTACTTCTCAGGGTTGTCGTCAGGACCAAATGAGACAGTGCACATGTAATAGGCATGCCTTCGTAGTGGAGGTGGGAGTGGGGGGGGCAGTTTTCATTTTAGGAGGATATCCCCTGGAGGACATGTGGGTAGAGTGTAGTCTTCACCGGGATTCTGTCCCTGAGGGGGTTAAAGCTGGGGTAAGTGCTTTCAGAGGAGGGAGCTCTGATTCCCCAAACCACACCATGGGAGACTGGCCTTTCCTAGGGTCTCATTTGTCTCAAGAGCTTATCTGTTTGATCAAGGGACCTATAAATCACGGTGTCTGCTTATATGCTCTCCTGTTTATGGGTAACTTACATATACGTAGGGAATATGACTATAATACAGTTCTCTTGCTTTTGGGAAACCCGAGTAAGAACCAAATTTCTCCCTGCCCAAGCCACGCTAAAGCAAGGACGTCTCCCATTTCTTAAAAGAATCAAACTTTCTTCCCAAATATTTCCCCACCGCCATTGTTCATCACATTGCACGAAGATTTGCTGCCACTTGATTTTTATTTATACAACAATGGGTAAGAAAGTCATAAGTAATGCCAGTAGTGACAAACAAATGAGGAAGAAATCACTTGTGCGGAACAGTTGCCTGAGCTGCCTTACTCTATGGGGAACAGAACTGCTATCTTTCTAAGCTTCACCATTCCCCAAAGAGAGACCAGGAAGACATTACTAGGTCCCAATTGTTCCCAAGCTTAACGGACACACAGCTTTGAGTTAAGTTCCATTTAAGGAGCAAAGTGCGCTGTGAGTCTTACCACATCCATCCTCATCAGCTCTGGGCAAGGAGAATGTGGTGCAGGAAAGAAGTTGTCCCACAGCTTCCACTCATCTTTCACAATAGGGTTCCTTTCCTGGGAGGTGGTTGGTGGAAGTGGGGAATTATATCTGAGATGGAACCAAGGGCACACTCCCAACCTGATTTCCTTCCCCACTCAAACCACCTCCTACCTTGCACCAGAGATGAACACTCTTCCTTTTTCTTTCTCCTAGAATTCTCTCATATAAATTCCATGTTACCAAAACTGGTGGATCCTGGGAAAAGACTGCTTCATTTGTTGCCATTTCTAGAATCCAGTGTCCCTGAGGCCATAGTATCAAGAGAGGTGCTTTATATATAGAATACTTCACAAACCTTAAAGTGTTATGAATATCAACTATTAATATTTACTAGACTGTGACATGCTTGGCTATGTATGTATGGATGTACATGTATTTGCATATATGTTTATGTATATGTCGTTTTTCTTTGTTTGGTTTGTTGCTAACAATTCTACTTCAGCACACAATTCAGAAGGCTGTTGAAACTCCATGTCAGCCTCTGTCTAGTTTATTGCTTTTTCTGTGTTTTTCTAATGCCTAGCAAAATGCAATCGGTTTGTTCCTCTTTGGCCCAATTTGCAGAGAGTACACTATCTCACAATCATTCCTGCATATTGGATTTAGACTTGGATGTGTTGAAGTTATAAAAGTAACAATCATATAAATTATTCAAACAGGTCCTTGATTCTACTTGTTTCCTTGACATTTAGTTTATAGTGCTTAGGTGTTGAGGTAGGCAGCAGAGAATGGTCATTTACCAAGTGCCACTCGTCTCAGAGAGGCTGAAAAAGAAGCTAACGAGGCCAAGGAGGTATTTTGAGCCCTGACTTGGAGGCTCTTTGTGCACTGCCTTTTCTGGGATCGTGGGAAAGAATCATTTTTTGGCACTGGGTTTTGATATTGTTTAATGTCAAAAACAGAAGCAGTGAAAGGCAAAGTGCCTGGTACATAGTAGGTGCTTAATAAATGTTTATTCATTGGTTGACTGATATTAGAAAGAGAGTCAATCAGAAAGCCCAGAGTTTCAGTCCTATCTCTGATCTGGCTAGGGCACCTCAGGCCAGGGCCAGTCCCTTAACTTCTTAATGCCCCAGCTAACACTATGAGACTACATGGTGCAGAGGAGTTGGAAACTCTTTATTGGTGGAGAGAATTTGCTTTCCTGGAGTGCCCTACTCCATTGAAATTGTAGCTTCGATCTCTCCTCCAATAACTACCCCTCCCTCCAAAAAGGAAAGAATAACAACAAAAGAGGCTATGTGGTTTAGAAAGCTGTGCTTTAAATCAGAGGTCTCCCCTCTGCATTTACTGTTTCATTCATTTTTTTGTGTTGGATAACTCCCATAGAAAATATCACCGAGTTTGAGGTGAACTAAATCTGTATTAGTGAAAATAAAAGTTAAAGCCTTGATCACCTTTCCCCAGTTACAACAAATCACTCCCTAATGGCTCTCCCCACTTCTGTTCTACTTCCTCTCCCATCCAGCCTCCACAGAGCTGTTGAAAGGATTTTTCTAAGACAAAGGTCTCAGCCTGGCAATCAACTGTTCAAAAACCTTCAGTGCTCCCCAAATGTAAACTTTTCAGGCAGCCACAAAAGGTCCTCCACTACTGGTTCCCACTTACCTTTTCAGACTTCTTTCTTGTAACTCCCACCCCACTCTGTGAATTCTATGTGTTATCCAAATTGGACAAGTAACAGCTCTCCCAACTTGCCATTCCATTGCCTGTCTCTGCACATTCTCAGAGAGGCCATCCTTCCTCCACACCTGAAACGTCCCACTTTAAACTTTGCCTCTCATAATCCTCATCTACTTTCAAGGCTCTGCTCAGTTATTTCTTTTTCCATGAAACCTTTCCCCAGGTCTTAGTGCTTTCTATCTTTTCCTATTATCTTATGTACTATGCGTGTATGCATTGCATATGTCCTATCACAAGAGAATGTAAGGATCTTGAGGAAAGGAACTATTCTGTATGTTGGCTTTGTATCTCCCCAGTGCCCAGCATTTTACCCTACACCAAATAGATACTTCACCAATGCTGGTGGAATTGAATTAATGGCCAAACTTCCTCCTAACTTCTTTTCCCCCCTCAACGGTGTTACTCTGGATGCCCTTCTTCTCTTGCTCAGTACTCCATGACCTCCCTGCTTTTTTTGTCCCTTCATCAAAACCCACTTTCGTATTAATCATTTGTGGTAGGAATTTTAGGAATTAAAGGAACAGCTTTAGCTGTTATCCTTCCCCAGGAACATTTAAGCAGAGATTAAGAAATTAAGAAATAAAAAGCAGAGATTAAGGAATAAAACCCTGGGAGTGAAGTTTCTTATATCAATCTGAAGCAAGTGGAGGCGATCCATTTAGCCTTCCTGGGTCTTAGTTTCCTCATCTGTAAAATTGTTGTTGTCTAACTCTTTGTGATCCCATTTGGAGTTTTCTTGGCAAAGATACTAGGGTGGTTTGCTATTTCTTTCTCCAGCTCATTTCATAGATGAGGAAACTGAGAAACAGGGTTAAGTGACTTGCCCAACTAGGAAGTGTCTGAGGCCAGATTTGAACTCAAGAAGATGAGTCATTCTGACTCCAGTCCGGGCACTCTACCCACCGTACCACGTAGCTGCCCCATCTGTAAAACAGGGATAAGAGTTTAAACCAGATTAAATGACCTCAAAGATGTTTTCCAGATTTAATATTCTATGTTTTTTGTGGGGGGTGGGAGGTTTGGGCTTTGACTAGTAGTCACGCGACTGTGCATTCAGACAGAATTATAGATTGTACTCGCCCTGAGTGATCCTTTCAGTCTTCCCAGAATTTGAATTCAAAGAACAGTGGACATTTTTTGAGTGCTTTTGTTTGTTTTTGTTTCTGTTTCTATTTTTGTTTTTAGCAGTTTGAATCAAAGGAAATACTCATATACTTACCCTCTCATCAGGAATTATTGGTTGTGGGTGTCATGATGTTAATATATATACCCCCTTGAATCTAGAGGTAAGATTTTGGACCATCTAAGTCATCTGGAACATTTCTATGAGCTTGGAAGTAAGTGGAAAAAAGTTTCTGAAGCCTGAAAAAGCTCATAAAGTCTGTGTACTTTCCATCAAAAGATGAAGTCTCAAGCCCTCATTCAGTTCTTTGAAGATTTCTTTAATATAGAATTCTAGCAAACTTGGGTTGTCTGTTGTATGGCAATAATGTTATTCTTCTTTGTATCCTACTCCCTTTAATGACTATTTTAAATCTCTTCGTCAAGCCCTCAATGACTTCACCACCACCTCCATTAGTGTATGGTCTTGCCTTCTACCTTACTGAAAATATAAAAGGCATCTACCCTGAGCTTCCTCTTCTCCCATACACCATAGGTCAAAACCACTCTACATTTTTGCCCGATCTTTCTTTTATTATCAAGAAGAGACTTTTTTTGCCAAAGTCAATCCTTCTACCTGTCCATCAATCCATTCTCCTTTTGGATTCACCAAGAACTTGATCCATGGTACTATTCTCTCTCTTGTCTTGGATTTCTTCCCTATGCTCTTTATCCACTGCTTACAAACATCGGGTAAGTTATGCAAACATATCATCCTCATTTTATGAATGATGATACTGAAGCTCAGAGAGATTAAGTGAATTGCCTAAGGTCCACGACTAATAAATGGTGACTTAAAGCAAAATTTTCTTTGGACTTCAAGTCTAGTGTCCTTTTGTTGGCATTCCATTTTATTTCTTTAAACATGGGGAGAATAGGTAGGTTGTAGCTTTTCACCCAAGGACCACAACTGTCAAGAGATTGGTACACATCAAGATGGAAAATGGAGAGGCATATACAATTATTTTGGTTCACTGGAGAAGCAGCTGATAGGATTGATTACCCTGGCATTTAATTAGGGAGCCAGAAAGGTAGCAGGGTAGTTATGAAAATTAGTAGTGGTAGACACTGGTTATTATGTGAGAGCATAAAATGGATGAGCAGAGAATGTGTTGATTGTCATGAGGTACTTTTTAGATGAGTCAGAAGAGCATATGTTGAGAAGAAACCAAAAGTTTAGGAGACCTAGCCTTAGGTCTCAGATCATAGAATCCAAGAGATGCAAAGAACTTCAACAGTCAACTCACAACTGACCAAAAAACCCCTTCTGCAACGTTTGCAATAAATTGTCATTCAGCGTCTCCTTCAACATATTCACTGAAGAAGACAGCCTGTTCCACTCCAGGATGATGCAAATGGTCGAGAAGCTTTTCCTTACCTTAAGCCTAAATCCACCTCTTTGTAACTTCTACCCTCTGTAGAAAGGGTAGAAACAAGCAAAACAAGTCTAATCATTCTTCCTTCCATTTGTCAGTTGTTCAAATATGAAAAGACAGTCAGTTGGTCAGTGTCCCTCCTAAAACATGGCACCAAAAAAAAAACAAACAAAAAAAAATAAAAAAATAAAAAAAAATAAAAATTAAAAAAAAAACATGGCACCAAGGATAATAGTCAGGATATTGTCTTAGATATTTTATACTTTACACCTTTTGATGCAGCCTGGGATGACAATTGCTCTTTTGGCTGTCATGTCACACTGTGGACTCATTAAGCTTGAAATTTACTAAAATCCTCAGTCTTTTCATAATAAAAATTATTATCTATCTATA
>JAQQSZ010014624.1:0-11470 GCA_028646595.1 Phalanger gymnotis
AAGGGAGAAAGTTCAATAAAGGGGGATAGGTTAGGAAGAAGCAAAATATGGTTAGTCTTTCACAACATGAGTATTGTGGAAGGGTTATACATAATGATACGCATGTGGCCCATGTTGAATTGCTTGACTTCTTAGGGAGGGTAGATGGGAAGGGAAGAGGGGAGAGAAGTTGCAACTCAAGGTTTTAAAAAAATAGATGTTCAAAAGTAAAATAAATAAATAAATAAAGTAGCATCTTTAAAACAAAATAAGAAAAACTGGCTTCAGAGAAATGGGGACCTTTTTAATCTTTTACTTTAAAATCTTCTTACCATCTGGCAGAACTAGAAGAAGGATTTGCTTATAATCTAGTTCTGAAAGGAAGGAAGTGAAAAAATATGGAATTGAAACATCATTCCATTTTTAGTGACACACTTTGATGTGTATGTTTTAGATTCTTACGGAAAAGAATGTATTTAAAAATTCCACGCTTGGAAGAACCTATGAAAGTGCTTTCATTATGAGGAGTAAGGGACATTATCCCATAAATGCACACATACACACATATGCATATATATTTAAATTTTCTTTTCCCTCTGTATAACTAACATAGCACAGAATCGAAATAGTGTGCTATATCTACTATGTGTGACACGGCCTAAGTAACACTTTAATTTGAATAGCACATTTTTTTTTTTCCTGAAGAGCTGACACACATCCCAGAATTGATTCCATTAGTTTTCTAAAGATAGACATCAAATGTCATTTTTGCGCTCATTTCACAATAAACATGGATTGTCTTTTTGATGAAAGTTTTAAGATTTCACACGGTTTTGATAATAATAAAGTAGGAAAAACTAATTCAAAGAAAAAAGATCATGGCCATTTATTTGATCACGTGCTAGAAATTTGAAAGTGTTGTCTTACTTTATTTCACAGGCTAGATTCTTCTTTTCTTATGGGAGAAACAAAAATTGAGTCAGAACAAGTATCCCATAATAAAAATGTTAAGCACTGATTTTTGCTATTGTCTGGTTATTTCCAGGTTAGCTCCCAGCATTGTTCTAGTTGGGCTAACCACATAAGACTTGCTACTAAACTCACATATGTTACACTTGTGTTGCTTCTGCTTTTTTTTTTTCCTTAGGGGTTGATAAACGTTTTCTGAGACTTGGAACACACACTCAAAACATTAGCTTATTGAACAGAGAGATTGTGTTCAAACAATAAATCTGTCTAGATTCGTCATTTTTCACATTTTAACTTCTTGCTTCAATACTTAATTCATTAACAACTAAAATAAGTTGCCTTTAGAACCCGCTGCAATTAAGATGCCAAAAGATGCTTCTGAAAAACAGTTGATTCAGACGCTGTATGTAACTATGTGCAGTCTATTCCAAGTAGACCTTAAGCAAATTGACTGTAGAGACCTTGTTGGGAACTGCTGCACCTAACACTGGATTTCACCCATAACAGGTGATTAATAAATATTTGTTAAATAGATTTTAATATCTAATATAGTCTCCAGATACTGAGCTCAACTTTAACATTAGTTTTGTTGAAAAGCTAAATTAAATTGAATAAAGTCTGAAAGTTAGTTTGTTTTTATAAGGCCTAACTTGATAGTTCAAGCAAGTTTCTCACTGAAATAAAAATCTAAATTATTAATTTATAAGGGAACAACAAAGGCAGTAAATATGTAAAACACAACTAAGCAGGAAGTAAGGAGCAGGATAATAATAGCCTATAAATATTTGAAGGTGTAAATATCACAGAGAAGAAGAAATTATTAAACATGGAGTGGAGATTATAGCACAATTATCGAAATACTGTGAGATCTTAAAACTTTCATCATGTATTAAATGAAGTGGGTAAAACTATGTGTACAATTATATGTATTATAGGTATATACTTATATATATGTGTATATATGTGTACATATATAACATATGGTGTGTGTTTTGACATAAAAATACTCTTCCTCCAGCTGCTTTGATGAGAAAGTAATAGATATTATATGATTTGGGAGGCTCCTAATCAAGCTGCTAGGAGAATAGCAGCTACTGAGTTTCATCAATCTCACCCAAAATCTTTTAAGAGTTAGAACTCCTGTGACGTTTAGGCCTTAGTCACAGGATTCCTGCCAGTCTGAATCCCACAAAACAAAGATAAAAATCAATAAACAAAAACAGATATTTAATGAGAACTATCAGAACATCATCTATAGGGTAAATTTCAATGAAGAAACAACAAAAAAGCTTGTATAAGTTGAATTATCAAGTTTATGTTTTATAAGGGAAACTATTCATTAATGGGCATATATACATCTTCCAAGAATGACCCCTATATATTAGCTTAAAATCAAATCCTTAAAAATTCTGAAAGTATGTGGCATGCAATTATTCTTATAAAGAGGATTAAAACAGATTATCTGTTCTAAACCCATCTGGGAAAACTAAAAGATGGAGTGACCCACCACCTTTGGGGTCACCCTTCTTTTGCTACTTTCCTCTTTCACTTCTTCCCCTGACCCTAGACCTCCAAGATGCTTTGTGTTGTAGATGAGATAAGAACCACACAGCTAAATTCCTGTCAGTGAGATGGGGAGCCAAGCCTCACCATCTGTTACCATTGCCTCTTGAGGTCCACCAAGTCTTACAATTTACTCTGCTTCTGTATCCTCTAGACCCCCAGTCTATCATCTGACCTACTTATGTAACTTAAAGACCTTTGGTTCTTAATATATGCTTTGCAGTTGAAGGGCTTTTTTGTGTGTGTATATGTTATCTCTCCCAATTAGAATATGAGCTCCTTGAGAGTAGAGACTCAATTTTTTTCTATTTGCACACCTAGAGTTTGGTACATCGTAAATATCTAAGAGATAATTTTAAAATTCAGTATTCACACATTACATTGACCTTTGGAGGAATACCTGAAGGAGGCGTCGAAGGCTTTTTAACTCACAGCAAGAGAGAAAGAATCTAATCACAGTGCAGTACTACTAGGTTCCTCCAATTCTCTATCCTTTGTTGCCAGAAGAACTTAGGATAGTGAATCAGTTTAGACTTCTACTGACTTATTATCGAGAAAGGAAGAAAATAAATAAAGATAATAAGTAGAATTAGGAGGCAATGGCTCTTGGCTTCCATGGGAGAAGGTCATGGAAAGAAAAACCTAAACCAAGAGGAGTTAAGCACAATAGGAAAATAAAATCATGTAGGTGATTTGCCAGCATTTGGACTAGTTAAGTACATCAGAGGTCAAATTTTGGGGAAATATAAGAAGTTGAGCAAAATTTAAAGAACAGCTTCTTAGCTCGGGTACTAAACTGGATCCTAATTCCAGATTATAAGAAAAGCAATTTAGTTGTCTAAGACAACTAAGCAAAAATGATTAAGGAAATTCAAAGGAGTTTAGTACCTTCCTTGGGGAGGGAGTATTAGAGTAGTATCTAATAGGATAGACAAAAGAAGGAACAGAAGTATTTTGGATACCTCACCACCTACAGAGAATCTCTATTCAATTTGGATTCTGTGCTTGGGCTTCTACATTACACTGGCAAATCCATTTGGTGAGCATTCAACTCCCTGTTTCATGCTTTGTCGTATATTTATTATCAGAAGGTCATTGAACAGGGTTGCTATTATTCCCAGGAACTCTTGAATATTCTTGATCTATCGATGGGATCAATATGTTATAAAGGAGATTGTAAAGAGTCATTTTTTTCTACTAGATCAAAAATAGTCAATCAACAAACAATAAACACAAAATCTTGTGTTTTCAATTTATTTCAGTTAAATGTGAAATGGTAAAGAAGTGGTCCAAATTTAAGCATCCTTTGTGAAAGCCTTGTTGCTTAGCATTTTCCATGCCCAGTGGTCTTCCAAGTTTAGTTAAGAATTTACTAAGTCATAGCTGTGAAAGCTTCCTAGTCTTGTTCTCTTTGAATTTAGTCAATCTGTATTGAAGAAATCACTTCTCATCCATTAAAGAAAGAAGTTTTTGTTTTTTTCCCAAAATTCTATGCATTCTATCTCACTTCAAATATACTTAGTCTTGAAGGCCAGGCATTTTTCATTATGTTACTCTAGGAATTTTCTGTACTACTTTCGATGATGAAGTTGTCAATTATTTTACATAAAGATATATTTTTATAATTCTCTTCTGAAAAGGCTGCATGAATCTACAGAAAAGTAGAAATTGCTTTTTTTAATTCACTATGTTCTATCTTATGGAAAGTGAACATGGTGCTAATTTATTGAGAATTTAATGTGTATTTTTAGAAATCGACCTTTCAAAAACAATCATGAGTGCTGGTAATGATTTTGAAGCCTATGGAAAATGTCAGGCAGGATTAGATGATGATGATGATGATGATGATGATGATGATGATGATGATGATGTAACTGCATTGTATTTTTTAATAAGCACTATCCGTTTCAATTTGACAAATGAGTGATGATCTTTATAAAACAAACCTTTCATGGATACTTCCATATAAGATATTTTTTGAAGGTTGGTGATGATTGTTCAGATTTGGATCGTCTTACCAGGTTTAGTGTGAAGGAAATCATACTGAGGGAATCAGTATATCTTGACAGTTTTCTAAATAAAGCTACTTTCAGCATTATAGTTCATACATTAGCCTCCAATGATTGTTCCTTTTCTGGATGTTTTTATAAGTCTTAAAACTTTTCAGTGAAAGGTTTCAGTTACTGGGTTGCTTTGGCCAATTCTGCCATCAATTCCCCTCTTTTGACACTTATGTGTTTATTGAGTCAATGAGGTGTGAGCTATAAATTTCCACAGAGAACTAACCTCTTCCCTCTCCATGGATTTGACCTTCGGAGCCAGTAAGGGCAGACGTTTCCTCTGCTCCCTTGTATTCTCTACTCCAACTGTAGTTTATGTATAACTCACGCATGACCTCTGAGTCACAGTTGGAAATTAATGAATCAACATTTGTTCAGTTTTCAAGGGGCACTTGACTACCCAGATGATTATTTCCTTTGATCACTTCACTCTGAGCCCAGCCTTGGAGAAATTTTTAGATATTTGAGAAGCCAGCAGTCCTCCTGGGTTTGATGCACTAGGCATACTTAAATTGCTGAAATTAAAATTTCATACCATATTGGATTGATGATTATATTCATCAGTGATCAAGGCAAACACCATAAAGACATTTTAATCTTAAGTGTGTAGAGCTACATATTCTAATAAGTGTGTATGGTTATGCATCCAAGACCCTGGACACCTCTAAGCCCTTTTCTTCTTGAGGCCTGTCATGTATGAATATAGGTGGCTTTCTTCTTGGACCTTACAGGGAACAAGTGAAATTTAATTGTTTTTTAATTAAGAAATTCCTACTAGTAGAAGACTCTAGAGAGGAAATCTCAGTTACAACTTTGTCACCAGTGCTCCAAATTCTACTTTGCCAGTTTGGTTTGTTTTTAAGTGAATAGGGCAGTTGAGACTCTGGGAAAATCCTATTGTGCCTCTTCCTTCCCCCCCCAAAAAAAAAACCCTAAACGCCTTTGTAGAGATTAAAATAAGGTAAAATTGAGATTGAGGGGGGAAAGAAATTATGTCATAGTAAGCTTCGGAAAAATTCTAAGGCATATGAGCAAGAAAGGGTAAGAGCCTTCGGAAAGCTTTGCCTTAGTAACAGTAAGAGGTGTTAGGTTTTATTACATGCTTGTGTGTAATAGCAATTTAGATTTGAAGATCTTTCCCACCCATTAATAGGCCATATGACCTGCTTATATCACAAGAAGCCTAGGTTGCATGTGGTGGCAGGAGTTTCCTGACAGGAAAAAATGTTATATCACAGGAAATGATGAAAGAGAGAGAGAGAGAGAGAGAGAGAGAGAGAGAGAGAGAGAGAGAGAGAGAGAAAGAAAGAGAGAGCAGTTATGGCTGCTAATGGCCGCCCTCGTGAACAGGCTGACTTAGCTCTACTGTGAGTTTGTTTTGGGGAAGACCCTATCAGGGGATCAGAGAGGTTTTGGGATGGCGAGGCTTCTTGTTGTGATATTACATATCAAATGCTTGCTGCTGTGATGGATTGGGTAGATTGCTTATGGGATATGGTTCTCTGGTGTCTGAATAAATGGTTTACTTCTTCTGCTTTCTATGTGGAGAGTCTCATATACTCTGCAATACAGAACTCCATAGGCATTTTGCCAATTATCATCTACATTGTTATTATTGCCTTACTTTACACTGTGACACTCAAGCCATTTTTTTTTAGCAAATTGGATCTACTCCCTTGTCCCAAGTAGCTGTGTCTCTCAAACTGATATCCATTCACTAGCACAAAACTTCAAAAATGGAGGCCATAGGTTAATATTCCTGAATTATTCTATCCAACAGTGACTCTGGCTATGATTATTTCAACCTCTTAAAATTTTTAATTTCTTATTCTGTTAAGCTTTGAATATCTAATATCAATTTATTTCAATTTAACTGGCTCAGAAATTCCAGCATTTATACATACCTATGGTATTTAGTCACAGAATAATGGCAAAATTTATGGTAATTTTTAGTCAACAAGTGTGCTGTCACAATTACTCAAGTACAATTGAATTGTGGTAATATTGTTTCTGAGAGGCAGTTAGGTGGTTCTGCGGATAAAGTGCTGAGTTTGGAGTCAGAACAACATGAATTCAAATCTAGCCTTGAACACTTACTAGCTATGTGGTCCTGGGCCAGTCACTTAACTTCTGTTTGTCTTAATTAACTGGAGAAGAAAATGGTAAGCCACTTCAGTATCTTTTCCAAGAAAACTCCTAGGATAGTAAACACCTTTGTCTCTTGACTTCTAATCTATGTGGTTTAAAAACATTTAAACTGCCCCAAGGATTACCCTACTCATTTTAAAAGAAATAAACTAAACTGACAAAGAAAAATTTGGATCTTGAGAAATAAAGTTACAGCTCTGAGAATTACCTCCCAGACTCTTCTACTAATAAGAATATCTCAATTAAAAGACAGTTAAACCTCACTTCTTGCTCATAAGATCTGAGGGGGAAAAAGACATTTATGTTTACATACGACAATACTCTTGTAGAAATGGGCTTTGAGGTGTTCAAGAACTTGGATATTTAACCATATGCGTTGAACTCAAGATTAGGATGTCTTCCTACTTCCCACTTCTGTCTTTCCCACATTTCCACATCTGTATTTCTCTTGTGTTCTTTGCATTTGTTTACTTTTCTATATTTCTTGTTCTAGTCATCTCCGTTGGATCTAATTTTTAGTATCTCCCAATTGCTGCTGCAGCCTTTCCTACTTACCCATTTTGATTCCTTTAGAGTGAACATGCAACACTACAGGATCAGACCCCAATAATGTCCTCATGAAAAAGTGATGGAATTCCCTTTCATAACCTGCTGCTTACCAATATATCCTATGGTTTTTATAAAAATTAGGATATTTTATTATAATGTAACCTGCTGCTTTTCACCAAAGCTCTTCTTACAAGGCCTGAAGCCACATTATGGGCTTTTCAATATTAATATTTTTGGCTTATTTCACTTACCTTCCCCCTTTCCAACAAATGACATTTTATTTTAATTGGTAATGGTATTAAGCTAACAAGGTACAGAACATAGAATTTTAATATTTCAATGTATCTATGATCTTTTCAATATGAGTGCTCCTTACAACAATGCATATGGTAACCTACCCACATATGCACGGAATTTCAGAACAGGAAGAGACTTCAGAAGCCATCTAGCTAACCCATACTCAAAACATAATCTCTACTATCATATACCAAAAAAATGGTCATTAGGCTTTTGCCCATGGGCTCCCAAGGCAATCTTTTATGGTTCTGGCTAGGTCTAATAATGAGGAATATTTTCTTGACATTAAGCCTAAATTTTCTTCTTTGCATGTTTCACCCGTTGTTTCTAATTCTGCTCTGTGGGGCTAAGCAGGACAAATTCAAATCCTCTACCACATGGTAGCCTTTAAATATTTGAATAGAACTATTATGACATCACTCAGTTTTCTCAAGAACAAAATGTGTGGGTGCTCTAAGTGGGGACTTGCAGGAGAGAAGAAAGCCAATGAGAGCTCTGAAGAATGGAGCCTGAAGGCCCAGGGATGTCATCCCTGGTTTAATGGAGCAGCTGCAAGGGAACAATCAGTTTTCATAGATCATG
Organism: Phalanger gymnotis; assembly: GCA_028646595.1. Taxonomy (NCBI): domain Eukaryota; kingdom Metazoa; phylum Chordata; class Mammalia; order Diprotodontia; family Phalangeridae; genus Phalanger; species Phalanger gymnotis. Next base: position 8,148 of record JAQQSZ010014624.1, read on the forward strand.
GAAGTTCTCAAAGAAGAAAAACAAGCTATCAACAACCCTGTGGAAAAAATACTCCAAATCACTAATGAGAAAAGTGCAAATTAAAACAACTTGGAAGGCCTACTTCACATCCATCCAATTGGCAAAGATGAGGGAAAAAGTGGAAAATTACAACTGATGGAAAAGCTATGGCAGTCCAGGCACAATAATGCACTGTCAGTCGAGCTATGAATTAGAGTATTCAAGAAATGTATGCGGAATGTTGTCCCTATTATGTATACTCTTTGAAGCAAAGCCACTATTGAGGCTACATCACTAGACACCAATACACACACACACACACACACACACACACACACACACACACACATAAAACCATTCCATACATACTTTTATTTATCAGAGTTTTCTCTGGATGTAGATAGTGTCTTCCTTCATATGACCTTTGTTGTTGTGTTTGTTCTTCATTTTCAAAGAGGACCATGACACCATGACATCAGGGAAATGATGACATGACTTGCAGTTGACTTTGATTTGAGGGAGGGAGGGCTGTGCAGGGTCACCAACCTCACTCTCTCCTCCAGAGCCATCAGAATCAAGTGACCTGATATTCATTGGGATCACTGGAGCCAGGAGGGAATGGGAGACCCTGGCCCTTTTAGGCTCAGGCCTTTTCATGTACTCACTTAGAGTGAGGTAAAGCCCACTCGGTGAATAGGCCCCTTTAAGAATTGAGTCAAGGAATGGCCCCTTTAATTAGAAAAAAAGAAAAAAAAACAAGCTCGGAGGGGAAGACCCTCTGGGCATTATAATAGTCAAAATGATTTATTCATTAGTTATCTCTAGGGTGGGGGGGAGGAAAAAAGAAAAAAAGGAAAAAAAGAGAAATGTACGTGATAACTTTACTTTATATATTTAGATGGAATAGCAAGTCATACATAATAGATTTGCAATTTCATGTTCAATAATCTTTTTTAACTTATATAATGCTATGCTTCTTTTATTCCATATGAACTGAATGCTTGTTTTATTCCATAGATCAAAAATAGCATTAATAATTTTTAAAAAGAATTTTATAAAAGTAAAAAAGAGAATCAAAAATTTTTCATGTGAATAAAAATATTTGTAGCATCACTTTTTGTTTTGGCAATGACCTTTAATAAAACGAATAATGATCAACTGGGGAATGACTGACAAAAGTGGTTTTGAATGCAATGGAATGCTATTAAACCATAAGCAATGAAAAAAGGGATGAACCGAGAAGATCTGTATGAACTGATTCAAACTAAAATGAAAAGAATCTGGTAAAACATTTATACAATGACTACAACATTGTAAAGGAAAACACATTTGAAATATTGAAGGACTTTTACCAGTTCAATGAGTAATCCTCATTCCAGAAGAATGACAATCAAGCATATTTCTCAATTCTTGGCAGAGAGAGGAGGGACTAGAAAAGCAGAATGAAATATACATTTTCAGATATGGCAAATGGGTGAAGTTATTTTCCTTGACTATATTCATTTTTTTATAAGAGAAGGCTTTTATTAGGGAGGGAAGGAGTTACAGCAGAAAGTGAGGGATTTGAGATGGAGATGAAATAAAATAGTATCAAAGAAAGATTTTTTTAAATGAACGCAATGAAGTAGGAAGTTCAAAAGATGACATAGACAAGGAGGGTAATGTTATTCTTATATTAAATGTAATATGTACTTTTAAAAGATAATCTATATATAAGTAACAGATACATGGATTCACATACATTCCCTTTTTTGTTCTTTGTATATGGATATTTTTGATTGTGTTCATGATGCCATAACCAAAAAAGAGGGAAAAAAAAATTCAAAAAACATACTTTTGGGGAAACATGTCAGTAAAACTAGAAAGGAAGTATAAGATGACAGTGAACGCATGTGTGGGTATCTTGCCATGCATGTAAAAGGGTGGTAAAAAGCAAGATCATAATGACTAGGTGAGACCTCTGTCAAGCTATTGCCTTACATGTAAGTTCATTTATTCTAAATTTCTGCCTTTTACACAGAAAATGTGGCTGGTAACAAATCTCTCAAATTTCATTGACAGAAATTGAGCTGTTGCCAAGGCCTCTGAGTGTCTTCAATATATCTCCTTATTGAATATCTTTTTTTTCTGCTATAGGTAAGTAAATCTCTCTCTTTTTTTGTTAATTAATGAATGAACTTAGAAGGGGTGGGGAACGTGCAGCCTTGAGACCACATGTAGCCCTCTAGGTCCTCAAGTGTGGCCCTTTGACTGAACCCAAACTTCACAGAACAAATCTCCTTAATAAAAAAGATTTGTTCTGTAAAACTTGGAATCAGTCAAAAGGTGCACCCAAGGACCTAAAAGGCCACATGTGACCTGGAGGCCACAGGTTCCCTACCCCTAATTGTCTCATTTCCTTCTAACATTGAACATAAACTACCAGGATAATGTCTTGAATTAGGCTCAACTTTGATCAGATTGCTGAGGTGGTAGAGGATTGTTGTTTGTTTTGTCGGGTTTTTTTTTTTTGAGGATGAAAAGACTTGAGAATGTCCGCAGACATCAGAAGATGAGAGATTGAACACTGCCCAAGTAATTTCTTCTCAGAAGGGCCTAGACTAATTTAATAGCCATTTTCAAGGGACAGGCATAGATAATTCATGTGATTTTGTTTGTTTGTATAGGGAACTTCTTCATGATGAAACTCCCTCTAACCATGCAGGTCAGCACCTTTTCTGCAAGCTACAGTTTTAGAGAGTTTCCCAGAAAACTAAGAGGTTAAGTGACTTGCTGAGGGTCACATAACTATTATGTGTCAGAGAAAAGACACTACAACTCTGTTCTTCCTGGCTCCAAGCCTGCTTCCTATTCTCTATGAAATCATGTTGTCCATCAAAAAATGGTATAAAATATGTGTTTCTCCTGGAACTTTCCTTATACTTACCTTGCATAATACCTAAGTATCTTTTCCCATCCTTTCCTTGGGGATATTTGCCAGCACGGTAGTAATATCATGGGATTTTTACTGTCTTTCCCCCATTTTGTTAGAATGGCTGTCAACATAGAAATACAAATTCTTCTGCATCTTCTGAGGTCTCGTTATCTAGATCACTCCTTTACAAAAGCATCTTCTAGGAATGAGAGGGGGGGCGGAGCCAAGATGGCGGCTGGGAAGCAGTGACTGGCGTGAGCTCCCCACCAAGTTCCTCCAAAAACCTATAAAACAATGGCTCTGAACCAATTCTAGAGCTGCAGAACCCACAAAGTGGCAGAGGGAAGCAGGGCCCCAACCCAGGACAGCCTGGATGGTCTCTGGGTAAGGTCTGTCCCACACGGACCTC
>JAQQSZ010014625.1:0-11470 GCA_028646595.1 Phalanger gymnotis
CTAGAAGAATCAGAGAAGGCTTGCCCTGTAAGACACCTTAGAAGAAGTTCAACTTTGTTTTACAGATGAGGAAGAAGGAAATAAGTAGCACAGCCGGGATTGGTGCTGTGTGCCGGTCTGCTGACTCCCAGGCCAGGGAGGTCTCCGCTTCACTACGCTACCTCCCACCTCCCTGGAGGTCAGGTTACCCAGTGGGTGGTACACAGAGGACAGGAAGGAGAAGTTGTCTCTGAACATGGTATGCCCTTGTTGGGCTGTGGCTTTTAACTGTTACCACAGTTCATAACAGGAAGATGTACTCACACAAGCACTTAAGGGTGAAATAGTTCAGTCATCTGCACAGGGGTTTAGGAAGATTCTTTAGTTCATCAGGTTCGTGTGCTGTCGGCCTTTCATGTGGATGGTCCCAGAGCGATATGGGTTCAGGACTGCCAAGGTATCGGTGGACCTTGCATCTGCTTTGGCTTGGCCTCAGCCCACTAGATTCTGCTCTCTTGTGGGTGACGGAGTTGGTTTTTTTGTTTTGTTTTGTTTTGTTTTTTCTCCTTTCATCTTTTCTTTTTCTCTCATCCCCTCGTTCCTTCCTTTGTTCTTTTCCTCTTTCTCCCTTTCTTCCTTCCTTCCTTTTCTTGTTTCCATCCTTCCCCTTTGTTCCTTTTTTGTTTTTTCTTTCCTTTCTCCTTTTTTCTTTTCCTTCTTTCTTCCTTCTTTTCTCATTTCTTCCTTCCTTCCTTTCCCCCCTCCTTTTCTCTCTCTTCCTTCCTTCCTTTTTTTTCTTCCACTATTTATTGGAACTAATCTAAGCATGAAAAGAGAGATAAAAATATGATAGTAAAAGGGGAGAGAATGAGGCCTATATTGAATGCATAATTGGATTTTTCACCAGCCTTTGACACAGTGCTGTTAATCAAAAAGGAAACCAGAGGACCCATGTTCCAGTCCCAGTTACTAAGTGCATGCTTTTGGGCAAATTACAATCTCCCAGGTCCCCAGTTTGTTCATCTATAAAATAAGAGGGGGTGAACTTGACTAGGGATTCTTAACCTGGGGTATACAAACTTGAAAAAAATTTATAACCATTTTTCAATATAATTGATTTCCTTTGTAATCCTATGTATGTTATTTTTCTGGGGGGTGGAGATGGAGAGGGGGTTCTTAACCTTTGGTATGTGAACTTTAAAAAAATTTGATAATCATATTTCAATATAGTTGCTTTCCTTTGTATTTCTATGTTTCTTAGTTTATGCATCGTAAAACAGACTGTCGAAGGGGTCCAATACACAAAAAAGCTTAAGAAACCCCGGACTAAATGTTCTCCAAGTTTTCTACCAGCTCGTGAAACAAAGTAGGGGTCATGGTTCCCCAATTCCATCTTGTGGCCATTTAGTTGTACCTTATGATTTAATCAGTATTTATCATCATTCCCTTTATTTACTTTCTCCAACATCAAACACATTGATATGCAGGAATGAAACTCCTTTTCTGAAGAATTCCTTTCCACCTCATTTCAGATCATCTAAGCCCTGTACTCTGCCAACAAGATCTTACCCAGGACACAAAATTTCCTATTTGGGCCTCATTTGATTAGTGTGACTCTCCAAATACCTATGTCTGCAAACAATTTTTTCCCTTCTCTGAAAAAAATGGTTTATTTGTCAAGATCTCATTTATTTTTTAAACATATATTTATGTGTCATATATGTATACATATACATATATACATACATATATTTTTTTAAGGGAAGAAAAGCAGAAATCATAACAAATACACAAATCAGAACAAATACTTGTATTGACCATGTCCAAAAAAAAATGTCGCCTTCTGTGCCTCGAGTCTATCGCCTTTTTGTCTGGAACTAGATATCATGTTTTATAATGAAGCCTCCAGAATCATCCTTGGTCATTATGTTGATAAGAGTTCTTGAGTTTACACAGTTGTCTTAAAAATGTTCCTGTTTAAACCATTCTCCTGGTTCTGCTTGCTTCACTCTGGATCAGTTCATACAAGTCCTCCCAGCTTTTCAGGATTTCATTTCTTTTAGACCAAACCTAATATCTATACAACTTTAGGAAGTGTGTCATATTTGAAAGACACATGAAAGCACACGATGTCAGAAGGTCTGGATTCGGAGTCTAACTCCAATGCTTCCTAGCTGTGTGTCCACGAATAGCCCTTTTAACTTCTCTGGTTCTCACCTTCCTCCCAGGTCTAATAGGGTATATGTCACCTTGGAGCAGGGGTGGAGAACCTGCTCCCTCAAGGCCACATGCAGCCCTTTGACTGAATCCAAACTTCACAGAACAAATCCCCTTAATAAAAAGATTTGTTCTGTAAAACTTGGACTAAGTCAAAAAGCTACATACACCCAAGGACTTAGAGGGCTACCTCAAGGCAGCAGGTTCCCAACCCATGCCTTGGAGGAATGACTTTACCTCTCTGTGCCTCAGTTTCCCTATCCATATAATGAACCAGAAAGACCAATAGATTTGTAACCAGAAGACCAGAGTTCAAATCTCAACAGTGACAATTAATTGCTCAGCCTCAATTTCTTTATCTCATTATATTTTAATGGTAAGGCAGGTATTCATATTAGCTGCCTTACAACTGCCGTAAACAAAAGCACTTTTTAAACTACTGGGCAAATGGGAGTTATTATTATGGTCTGTAAAATGAGGGGCATTGAATGAGATGATCTCTGTGGTCTCTTCTAAGTCATGGGATCCTGTGATTTTAATAGAGGATCCCTAAACTCCTAAATCTAAAGTTCCATGTTTTAGGACAGAGGTTCTTAACCTGGGGTCTGTAAACTTTTAAAAAAAATATTTGGATGATTTCTATGCAATAGGTTTTCTTTTCAATCCTATATATGCATATTTATGTATTTTAAAACATTATTCTTAGAAGGGGTCCATAGACTTCATCAGACTACCAAAGGGATCCATGACACAACAAAAGCCAAGAACCTCTGACCTAAGATACATATTCAGAAAACAAGTGTCTGTGTAGGTGTGTTGGTAAGCAAAATGGGCTCCTTAGCACTTATTCAACAAGTGCCCTTGAAGAGTTTGGCTTTTGTTTTTGTTGAATAATTCAGTGTATTTCATTGAGTCTTACTAAGTGCTAAGCCCCAGGCCCAAACCCCTATTAGGTGTAAAACCTAAGTGGGTGTGGATTGGCAACTAAGGCAGGGCTAACTCCAGGGAGGGCCTAGTTTACATGTCTGGGACAGCAGAGGCTTTTAGACCACACGGGTTCAAGTCTTTTGTGAGATTCTAGGTCAAGTGGGTGAGTCGCACGTGTGACTCACCCCTGACCCTGAAAAAGATGTAAAACTAGGGCTTGGCTTCATCTTCCTTGGAGCTCATTCCCGCAGCAGTGGTAGGGCTCGTGACTCTGGGCCAGCCTTTGTTCTGAGCTCCCGGGCTGAACCTAGATGTTGGTAACTATGAATTGTATTGGGTCTGTCTGTTGATGTTTGTAATTTGTTTGTATTTTGCTCTGAAGTTCAGTGTGCTGGCTTTTCCCCCTGAACTAAGTGAATGATATTTGTGTGCTGAATTAAAGTAAGCTTGCCAGCCCCTTCACCTTGCTTTCCTTAGTTAAGCAGATCAAAAGAACCTGTGCTTTCTGTGTGCTGGCAGCTTTCTGGGTGCTGGTTGTTGGTGGATCTTGCACCCCCTCAGAAGCTGCTAGCCAGATTGTTGAAACAGTAGGTCCCTGGTTCCCATTCAACATATGCTATAAAGTCACTTCTCTTGGTCAGTTAGCAGGGGCCATGCCTATAGGAGTTTCCATTGAAGAACCACTAATTACAGGAATTGATTGCAAGGCAATTTCCCCTTCTTCAGCTTGGCTACAGTGTATTGGCTGGGGGTGGGGAAGAATTTCTGGCAACATCTGAAGTTTCCAAACGTTCTCTCCTCTTCCCTCACTCTGCAACCAGAACAGAACTGAAACACCACAACCATGACGACGCACGTCACCCTGGAAGATGCCCTGTCCAATGTGGACCTGTTGGAGGAGCTGCCTCTCCCCGACCAGCAGCCATGCATCGAACCCCCGCCGTCTTCTATCATGTACCAAGTAAGTACCTTCAGGACCAGGCCCAGAGCAGCAGGGCTCAAGCATCCCCTGACAAGATCAATTCACAAGCAGATGGGTGGTTAAAGGGAACTGTGGAGACCCAGGCCAGTCTCAGGGAGGTAAAAAGTGATGAGTTAGGTCTATTCCCAGATGCAGGTTAGTAAGTGGCTGTGGTGGGTAAGGTCAAGGCAAGCCTTTATCCTCCCTAGTCAAAATTAGGAAACCGTGCCTTCACCATAATGTATACAACTTGCCTTAGTACAAAATAAATCCCTGTGGAGTATGAAAAGTAGAATTTTCTGACATGAAAGATATGTGCATTTATGAAAAGTTGTATTAGAAAGTGTACCTTGTTATACCACCCTAGATGGTACCTTGGGCAACTGTCCACCTCTCTTAACCTTAGACTTGGCTCTTCTGGAGGAATAGACTGAAGAGTGCATGTGAGGGCCTTCTCCCCTCCCCGGATATACTGTGACCCCGGATAACTCCCTTACTGCTCCAGGGGCTGAACCAACCTGCAGCACTGACCTCATGAATTAACTATTGCAATTTAAAAACCCCTGGAGCCCAAATGGGTCATTGCATTTCCTTCATGTATGTGGAGTTTGGGTCATGGTTGTTTGTTTTAACTTAAGTGCAAAGAGAATGTTTGTAATAAATATTGATTGGCTCACCCAAGGAAGCAAGTGCAGCTGGGGGAGCCTCCTGATGCAGATCCAATGAGCCTTGCAAATAGTCAGTGTCCATGTCACTCTGGGCGAGTTAAACTTTCCGCCATGTTGGTTCATTCATTTGCCTACCTATGTGCCTCCTGGTGGACTGATAAATAATTCCAGGTGCTAGTGGATTGTCAGTACTATACTTATTTCCAACATCTCGATACTTCAGAATTGATCGATTAATAAGCATTTAGCAAGGACTTACTCTGTGTAAGGCACTGTGTTAAGCGCTGGGCGTACAAAGGCAAGCAATCCCTGCCCTCGAAAGGCTTACATTCTAGTAGAGGAGACACCATTTACACATATAAGTACATATAGAATATATGCAAAATATAGAGTCACCTAGAATCATCTCCATGCCATACTGCAACATGCAGTGACCTCCTTATTGGAAGGAGGATTTTAGAGGGCTGTTTTTGTCCAAGGTCCTATTCAGTGATATTGGGCATGAAATTCACCACCTATTGACATAACACTCATAGGAGCTAGGTAGCTCAGTAGAGAGTACTAATCTTGCCTCAGACACTTATTAGCTGTGTTAACTCAGGCAAGTCACTTAAGGTCTCTTAGCTCCAGTTTCCTCATCTGTAAAATGGGGATAATAATACCTACCTCTCAAAGTTGTCATGAGGGTAACATGAGAAAGCGTGTGAAGTGCTTTGTAAACATAAATACTAACTATTATAATTGTTATGATACAGATTTGACTAGCGTATTTAGCCTGATCCAATAGAGTATAAACTCCTTGAGGGCAAAGATTTTTTCACTTTTGTCTTTGTACTTCTTACACTTAGCATAATTCCTGGCACTTAGTAGGTGATTAATAAATGCTTATTGGCTGATTGACCGATCCATCCCTTGATTGGTGGAAATGAGAAGGGCATGGAGGAACATTCTCCCCTTTGGAAGCCCAAATATTTTTTTTTTTTGCACGCTGGCTTTGGTTTTGGCAGGGTACTTTTCTGGTTGGGAAGAATGCCATCACTCCAAGTGCTGGAAGATTCTGCCTGGTTACCCAGCATCCCTATAGTTCCCTTAACCTGCTTTGTAAAGGTCATGCCACAATGACCTGTCCTGTTTCAGCTGGGTATCTTAAACTTTCTATAATTTGTGGAAGCAATGAGATTCCCAGTTGCCAAACTCCACTCAACAGAAGACATCTAATGCCCTTGGAACTGTTCTCTTCCCATCTGGCAGTGACTTCTAAGCTTTGGATTCCCACAGGCCAACTTTGTTTTGTTTTGTTTGCTTTAAATAGGATTTTATTTTTTCCCACAATTACATATCAAGAAAAATTTTAGCATTCATTTATACAAGATTTTGAGTTTCAAATTTTTCTCCCTCCTTCCTTCTCTCCTTCTCCTTCCCTCTTCTGAGAATGGTAGGCAATTTGATATAGTTTATACATATGCTATCATATAAAACATATTTCCATATTCATCTTGGTTATGGAGGAAGAAACAGATCAAAAGGGAAAAAAACATGAGGAAGAATAAAGTAAGTGAAAAAATATGATTCGATCTGCATTGAGTCCATCAGTTCTTTATCTGGATATGGATAGCATTTTCCTTCATGAGTCCTTTGTACTCGTCTTGGATCATTGTGTGGCTGAGAAGAACCGACTCATTCATAGCTGATCATCACATAATGTTGCCAATACTGTGTACAGTGTTTTCTTGGTTCTGCTTATTTCACTTTGCATCAGTTTATACAAATCTTTCCAGGTTTTTTCTGAAAAGTGCCTGTTCATCATTTCTTATTCCACAGGCCAACTTTGACACAAATTTTGAGGACCGGAATGCCTTCGTGACGGGCATCGCAAGGTACATTGAACAGGCCACGGTGCACTCCAGCATGGTGAGTCTCTGAAGATGTATCTGCATGTACACACACACACATATGTAGATCTTTGAAGCTGGAGAGAATATGGCATGCCATCTGAAGGGGGAAGTAATATTCTCAGCTCTAGCCAGTCTTCCCCATTCACATTCTTCCAGACCTCCTGCCTGTCTAACATCTTAATATCATGCTCACTGACCCCTACTTCTTGCTATTGTTCATGTTGCCTTCTCTCCCCTCTTCCTCTCTAAGTTTTCCCCATCCTTCAAGGCCCATCTCCAGCCCTACTGCCTCTGAGAAACCTTCTCCAACTGGCACATTTCAGTAATCTTTCCCTTTTATTTAATACTATCATATTTTCTAATATTTTTCTTTTTCCCAAATAAGTCTAGTCTCCTCAAGCTGTTCTGGGGCAAAGACTGTTATTTCTATGGCGAGCAGTTTATTCAACACCAGGAGCAAAATCTTGCACATAGTCAATGCTTATTTCAATTTTTTGCTTGTTTTTAAAATAAATTTTTATTGCTGTGTTTCATCATCTATATTTCCCAATATGTCCCTCCTCCCACCCCTGTCAGAGAGCCATCCCTTAGAGCTAAGAACAAAAAAGAAGGGTGAAAAAGTTGAGAAAAGCTAACCAGCATAGCAAAAAAGCCTGCCGTCGTATATGTCATTCCACACCCGTAGTCTTCCACCTCCGCAAAGGGAAGACTTCAATAGTTTTTAAAATCCATGATTTCATTGTGTGAGGCTTCTCCATCACAACAGATGACATCTACTCTGCATGTGAGTCTTCATGAGTTACTGTATCCTGAATAAATCATTGCTTGCTGATGAATCTTCAGTTCCTTTAGTCAAGGGGGCTCTCAGATGACCGACACATGGGCTGGTTTTTGGCTTTTGACTCTTTTCTAGCTCTGCCCAGACCATAGCTTAATGACTTCTGCCATAGCTTATGCTCTATGGGTGTAGCCTTTGACACCCCAGGGTCAACTTCAAGCCCATTGTGGGAGAGCTTTAGGGTATGTCCTAGCAGGCAGAAGCCAAAGCCTGAAACTTTCCAAGTGAAACTAAATACTATTTGCATGAATGGTACAAAGTTACCTGACCTTTCGAGTGCCTTTCAGATGGGTTTCCTCCCCAGTGTCCTTTGCCTTTACTATCGTGTTTCACTGAAACCAAGTACTCCAAGTTCTTGGGCTAGAGGCAGCTAGGTGGTTCAATGGTTAGAGAAGGACAGAACCTAACATCAGGACAACCTGAGTTCAAATTTGATTGCAGACTCTTACAACTGTGATGAATGGAAAGTTCAAGAGACATAGTTAATAGGTAATTAATAATCAATTTTATTAGTTATAGGCTAGCAGATAATTGATAAAATGATGGTCATTTGGCTTTCTCTGTAAACCAAAGACCATCACAGAGGCCAATCAACCCTTATATGCCTTTGGAAAAGTAGGTATTCCTGACAGATGGAAATCAACTCTTGTTGGTTAATAATTAATGAGGGAATGAATATTATAACGAGAGGTGAGCTTATTCTAATGAGGAACTAGGGGACATGATTTTGATTATGTCACTCATACTCATACCCCGCCTCAGGCAATCTAGACAAAGGGACCTACTTCTGCCAGAGCTTGCCTGAGTAAAACACAATGGGCTGGAATTCACCTAGATTAGATTCTCTTTGTAAGGTTTTCTAGTTGGATGGGGTCCCACCCAAGCATGTACCATGAGGATTTGGGCAGTCTCTTCTATCAGCAATGCCTTTCAGAGACTGCATAGTCTAGGGGATTATTTCTGAATGGTGAAATAGAAAGGGAAAACCTTAATTTCAATTAATAATTGGTTATTAATATGAGAGAAATAATCATTTTTTTCACTGTTTCAGGACAAGTCATTTAACCTCAGTCTGCCTCAATTCCCTGCTCTGTAAAATGGGGATGATAATAGCACCCACCTCACTGGGTTGTAGTGATCAAATGAGATAATATTAAGTGCTTAACACAGTCCCTGGCATATAGTGGGCATTTAATAAATATTTATTCCCTTCCCCGTTTCCCACCCCATCCCCAGGAGTATGAAAATTATTTGACTTTTCTATAGGACCATGGATTGTATTATGCTTTGACATCACAGATTTTTTATTTATTTATTGTTATGGGGTAGAGGGCACCATGGATGAATGAAATGGCTCAATGGACCTCAATTTTATCAAAGCTTTCATTATGGCTGCTTGGAATGAGTAGAATGATGAAAGCTTGCTTTTCTATGTAATTTTTCTTTCCCTTTGGGGACAGGGAAATAAGTATAGTAGCCAGAGCAAGGGGGAGGAGAAAGAGGAAGGAGATATTACGTACAGTGTGAATGTCAATCAGTTGAGCATTGTTTTATGAAGGTGGGCCCTCAAAGCCAGAACTGAAAACGTTTTCTATAGCTAATTCTGAAACACAGATAATGTCAACTACACTCTAAGAATATTAAATGTATCTCAAAGAATTCTAGAATTTCAGCACCAGAAGGGACTTTTAGGTCCCTTTTGCATGGCCCCCTCATTTTATAGATGAGGAACAGAAAAGTAGGCAGCTCGGCAACACAATGGACAGAGTGCTGAGCCTGAAGTTAGGAAGATGCCTCTTTCTGAGTTCAAATCTGACCTCAAATGCTTACTGGTTGTGTGACCCTGGGCAAATCACTTAACCTCGTTGCCTCAGTTACCCCAACTGGAAAAGTGAACTTCAGAAGGAAATGACAAACCATTCCAGTATCTTTGACAAAATAATCCAGAGGGCATTAGAAAGAGTTGGACATGACTGGAAAATGACTGGACACTCAGAAAAGTGAGGTGTCATACTAACAGCACATAGCCATTTACTGGTGGAATAAGGGCTAGATCCAAGATCTCATCAACCCCAATCTAGAGCGCTTTCCATTCTAGCAGACTACCTCCCCCATTCCAATCAAAATTAAATAATTGTTTTTGCAATTGTCTAGAAGAGCCAGCCCTCAATTAGGAAGACTGCTAGATCATAGATTTAAAGCTCGAGGGGACCTTAGGCATTATCTTGCCCAACTCCCTCAATTTACAGAAAAAGAAACTGAAACTCAGGAAGTAAAGTGACTTGTGCAAGGTCAGAAGTGGCAGAGCCAAGATTCAAACCCAGAACCTCTTTCTCCAAATCCAGCACCCATTCTACTGTGCCACATACTCAGTGCAAGTTTCTAAATTCAGTAAATATACATACACATATATAAATACACACATATATATATATATATATACACACACACACATACATATAAAGCACCTTATATATAAAGCCTAGGTGGGGAGGAAGGGTATTTTTTGGTCCAGATCTGTGATTTCATCAGTGCAGGGAAGTCCCGGTGTGGGTACTCCCTCCTTCAATGCAGATGGGCAGCTGGTCTGTAACTTATTTACCTGAGGGCCTAAAAAGTTGTGACTTACCTGTGGTCACACAGATAGTATGTATCAGAGACAGGACCTGAACCCTTACTGATCCTGGCTCTAAGACTGGTCCTCTGCCTGCTGTACCATATCATCTTCTGTGGGGATTTCTCGGAAGTATAAGACAAAAGACTTGGATTTGAATCCCAGTAGCTCTGCTTTTGTGTAACCTTGGGCAAGTCACTTAATTTTTCTAGACCTCAGTTAACTCATGTATAAAAGGAGGGAGTTGGGTTAGATGATTTCTAACACTCCTTTTAGTTCTCTAGCCTGCATCCATAGGGTTGCCTGCACAGCTTACAAGGGAGACAAGACTACCATCTGATACAACTGGAGATGGGTACAAGATAACCCATGACAAAGTGCCCCGTTGAGAGTAGCCAAAGGCCCAGACTACGATCTAAATAATCGAAGGGCCGGGAGAGTTCTTGGGATCTCTCAGTGTCAGAAATCAGAATGTGTTGCCATTCAGAAGAAAGTGAGTGTCCTCTCATCCACATATGCAGTGAAGAGAAACAATTACCCCGGGTGGCTCAGGCTCCAAAGAAGCTCCTCCTCCTCCTCCTCCTCCTCCTCCTCCTCCTCTATACACATGGAAAATCCAGAGCCTCCTCCCAACAACTGCAGCCTAGACATGACCAGCACCCACCCTGCTAGGGGAGTGGAGGGGTGGGGGGAAGGGTTAAGTGCTGTTGAGTGGAGAAAGCATCTCTCCCATTTATGGGTTTCCTTTTCTGATGTGAACTCTGGGGACAAATGGTAGAAGGATGCCTGCTGGCTGGGTCTTACTCTGCTTGCTGCTTTTCTGTGGTCTTAGTGCAAAGCCTTTTTCTTTTTTCTCCCGCTTTCCTTCCTTTTCCTTTTCCTTCCTTCTTTTCTTCCTTCTCTTCCCTTCCCTTTTTATTTTCTTCCTTTCTTTTTTTAAGCACCTAATCTAGGAATCAAACATTTGATTCTAGACAGTATTTGCTCTAAAGGGTAGAGCTATTTAGAAAACCTAACCACTACCAACTCCTACAATTAGCTACATGCGCCTACTTTAATAAAAGGTAGATAGTCAACAAATGTTTATTAAGCAATTATTCCAGGCACTGTGTTATAATAAATAACTACAAATAAATAAAATACAAGCAAAATGAAGCCAGTTCCTCCTTTCAAAGATCTTACATTCTAATGGGGGAAGACAAAACGTAAAAGGGAAATGGAGGAAAGAAAGATATTCCTGCAGGGGTATGACATCAAAGTCTGTAAATTCAGAAGCTGCCTTTAGCTGGGAGGGAGATGAGGGTTTGCTGGCCTAGACCCCTCCCCAAATGGAGCTTCCTTTCTCCCCCCAAGAGGCCAGTATGGGAAGTG
>JAQQSZ010014626.1:0-11470 GCA_028646595.1 Phalanger gymnotis
CTCTCTCCCTTATTCATCTTCGACTCACTCTGTGCCCGCTCTGTCTGTGTGTGTGTGTATGTATGTGTGTGTGTGTGTGTACATACACATACACCAAAGGATTCCAGAGTCTGAGACTGAATCTGGGTGCGTTTTTTCTGCCTGGCCATGTTCCCAGCCAACTTACTTGACCCTTGAGTTTTTCAGCGGGGTATGACTGCTTGTAGAGTAAAGAAAACTATGTTCCAAGGTTGAGGGGATGCGCCACACCAGCACTCCTCCTTCTCCAACAACCCCCAAACCAGACTGGACTTAGATCTTCAGCAGGCTCTGTACTCCTGCTCTGATCCACCACTTAATTCCTCCCATCAGGTAGGCCTGGGTCCAGAAGCAACTGCAGCTGTTGTTCTGTAGCTGCCCCACCTCTGCTGCCCCTGGGGTGGTGGCCAAACAGCAAACTCTATCCCAGTCCCCAGCAGCTTCTCCCACTAACCTACTCTGTTGTCCTTGGTGTTTGTGGGTTAAGAAGTCTGGTAACTGCCACAGCTCACTGATTCAAGGCGCTAGGGCACGCTCCACCCGGCCCCTCAGTCTGGTTGGTCCGTGCTGCCCATGCTGGTTCACAGCCATTTTTTGTAAGTTTTTGGAGGGACTTGGCAGGGAGCTCACACTAGTCCCTGCTTTCCAGCCGCCATCTTGGCTCCGCCCTTCCTCTTACTTCCTTATTAGACGTAGTCCTTTTTCTTTTTCCTATATCTAGGTATGATACGTTATTAGGGCCTGCACTTTGTGGAGGTAGAGAGAGTGGGGAAGAACAGACAACTACGAGAGAAGTGGTAAAGCAAGAATTGTCAGCACATAAATGACTGAGAACAATGTTTGAGCTAGTTATGAGTCTAGAGAGTCAGGATAAAAAAAGAGTTTATGAGATGGATGGTATTGTCTTTGGACATCGATAGATAGGTGGACAAAACATTTATTAAGCACCTACTATCCACCAGGCACTGGGCTAAGTCTTGGGGCTACAAACGCAATTAAACAAAACAGTCCCTACCATTAACAAACTTATGTCCCAGTGAGGCAAGGCAACACGTAGTGGAGCTTGAAAGCAGGATGTGGGAGAATGAGAGGAAGTGGTTGACAGGGAGCAAGAGAAGTCTGGGGTTAAAGTGAATTCAGCCTGGGAACCTCCTGAAATGGTGATGCAGTTGAGGAAATCATCAATTACCAGAGCAGAGTCTCAGGGTGAAGGTTTTTTGATGGTGAAATGGTTGATGCTATGGAAGAGGAAATGTAGGGAGACTTGAATCAAGTAGAGTGCGCAGTGAACATATCTGGAACTCTGTTTGAAACTACATTGTCAAATTTGAAATGGAAATCTCCATTAAACTATTGAAAATCTATTTCTGGAGCTAAGGTGAGTGCTTAAGGGTAAAACTGAGAATCATCAGCATAGAGCTGATAGTTAATGCCAAGAAAATAAAAGCATATGTAGCAGTAAGGAGCTGAGGGATGTGTATTTGGTAATAGAGTTAATGGGGTAAAAGAAAACAGTACATAGTGCATGAGAAAAAGAATATTCAGAGAAGGAGAGAGGTAAACAAGGATACTGTCACAGAAGGCAAAAGATATGAAAAGTTTTGTAGAAATGCAGGATGGTCAGGTATGTCAAATTCTGCAAAAATAACAAGGACTGAAAAAATACTACAACTGATATGGTGAATTTGGTAAATCTGTTTATGATCTTTGATAGAACAGTATCAATTGTATAAGACGTCAGGAAATACACCTTGCAAAGATTTTGAAATGAGGAGGTTGATCCAAGAGAGGTAATTCTCATCTGACAAATTTGGCAGTAGAAGAAGAGACAGTCAAGCAAATATTTTTCAAAGAAAAATTGGCAGCTATAGTTAACTCATAAGATTTGTTTGGCTCATAGTATGTGTAATGCTAAGCCTTTTTTTCCCCTAGTGCTTTTGTTAATTTATCTTTTTACTGAATGCAATCCAGGACCACAGCCATTTGAAGTTCCTATATTAGTCTTCCTATAACTTTGGATCATGTATATAGACAGATTCAGCACACACACACACACTAACAAATAAACTGTGGACACCTGCAAGGAAGTATGTAATAATATCTTAACCCTACTGGAAGTGGAAAACAAATCTGTGTCTACCACTAAATGATGAATTTTTTATGATAATATCTGCAGAGAACCATTTTCACGATGGTTCCCGTTAGATATGACTGAAAGATTATGTTTGAGAAAAGTGATGATTTGGTGAAAATATGCATGTGTTAAAGGAAAAAAGTAATTTGTAAACATAAGATTTCATAACTGAGGAAGGGCATTGGTAGAAAGCTAGAATGGAGTGTGCAGCTCAGATTAAGAAATCTGTATGAGGGCTCAAATGAAGAGATATGAGAGGACACACCCAAACCATGCCTTTGTGGAGTGAGGTCCATATGTGTAGTGATCTATTTTTTTTGTGAGGGGGAAAGGCAGGGCAATTGGGGTTCAGTGACTTGCCCAAAGTCATATAGCTAATAAGTGCGTCAAGTGTCTGAAGCTGGATTTGGACTCAAGTCCTCCTGACTCCAGGGCCTATGCCCTACTCACTGTGCCACCTAGCTGCCCCTGATGTATTTTTTAAATGTTGGTTAGTTATGCTGATTTTTTTTCCTTTCTAAAAATACTTTTGTTATATGGGATGGCTCTCCGGAAGAGATAACTATGTTGATGTAAGAAACAAAACATCCACAAAATTCCATATTTAAAAAAAAACACCAACAACCACCAAATGATGTTTATCATCAATAGTGGGAAACCAATATGAAAGACAAAGGAAAATAAAGAACAATGCCAAGCATTTAAGAGTATTCTGAAGGAAAGCAAGTAGTTAGGTAAACTCATTTCAATTATATATGATCGTATAATTAAAAGAAGGCAGCAATAATCAATTATTTTCGTCCGTTTTCTAAATCAAGGAGAATATTTGTTGGTTTAGTATCAATAGGGCAAAAATGGTTAAGGAGGAATTGAAAGGGAAAATAAGTGAGAACTTTTAGGAGAACACTTTGCTATGAACGGAATTACAGTCAATAGACCTAAATAAAATATATCCCAAGATACAGAAAATTTGGCAGATGAGATCATTGAGGCCTAATTGAAAGAGTGTACAGTTATATTTATGTTAAGGCTGACTGAATAAGAAATTGTATGTACAATGAGCTTCCTTATATCACCCCAAAAGATCAATAAATGTGTGAAATTAAAATGAAAGAACAAGAAGAATGGATTGAAAAGTAATCCTCAGAGGAACGTTCTTGAAGTAATAATAGTAGAGAAAACCCCGAGAAGTAAATAAACAAAAATGAGACATGGATAAAATGTAAAAGTAGAAGAATTTGAGGAGAAATCTCCAAAAGACTAGAACAATACAACTATAAATCTAGAGCCCAGAAGAGAGAATTGAACAATTTAAGGAAACCTCATTGCTCTTTAGAAGTTTAATAAACTACAAAAATAAAAATATGATATCTATAAGTGCTGGAAAACGCTTTTTATTTACCCACACATACACACACACTTTTCGAGAGAGCCAAGACTAAACAAATTGAGAAATTACTTCTGTAAGATGGAAACAAGTTAACTATTTAGCGGAGGAAATGGGAGGAATAAGGGCAGAAGTGTATTTCTCAGAGTAAGGGTGATAGAGCTGCACTTCATTTAAAAAAAGGAACGTTTGGGATGGAGACTCCTAAAATAGTCTTATCTGGACTGGTAGGGGTAGCATCCAGGCATACATAGATCTAGACAAGGAAAGTGGGAGGGAGAGGTCTTCTATATAAAGGAAGAATTAGGATTATGTTATTTTTCAAAAAGTACACTATACCCTGGTATATCTCTCTCTCATATCCTAGCTAGCAAGCAATTTCTTACAATAATGAATGGAAAAGAAAAAAAAAAGTTGAGCAAAACTAGACAACATATCAACATATTGAAAGAGTAATATGCAGTGTTCAAAATCCATAGTCCTCATCCTCTGAAAAGAAGGGAGGAGGAAGGTGCAAGCTTATACTTCTTATCTGAACCAAAATTAGATATTATGATTGTATGTTGTTTAAATTTGTTCTTTTTCTTTATATTGTTGTAGTGACATCTATGGTTTTCCTTGTTCTTGAAGTGTTACTTCACTCTGCATCATTACATACAAACCTTTCCAAGTTTGCTTGAATTCCTCACATTCATAATTTCAGTAGTAATATTATATTTTATTCAGATATCAAGGCTTGTTTAACATTTCCTAATGAAGGGGCAGCTACTTTGTTTCCAGGTCTTTGCTACTACAAAAAAGTGCTGCCACAGACACAGTATCTTTATGGGACTTTTCTTCTTATTTTTGGACTACTTGCAATTAATTCATCCTTAGAGGATTCCTAGGTTACGGGGGTATAAAAATACATTAAACAATTAGGATACTTACAGATGTAATGTGAGTAATAATTATATAATGCATTCAGCTTTAGCTGAGTCAGAAAAAAGGAATAGTCAAGGCAAGAGTAATAATATTTATCACAGATAATGAATTTTTTGTGCAAAGCTATGATTTCATTAGTGCAAGGAAATCTTAGTGATAGAATACCCTCCTCCCCCAGTGAGGACAGATTGATGACTGTTAGGTAACTTTAGCTTTATTTAGTTGTACTTAGTTGTGACTTGTCCAAAGTCATACAAAAAATAAATCATAAGTGAGACTTGAACCCAGCTATTTCTGCCTCTTGATGGAATAATATCTGTCATGTGTATATACAAACACAGACACACATTCATACCAAGATCTCTCTACATATACACATACATATATAAATGTTTATTCATTCCGAATCAGAAAACAACTAAGTACTTAGTAAAGAGAAAAGCAAACTGAAATGCACAAAGACAAGATTTTAAATATAAGGGATTCTAATGTTCTTGCTGTATTTGACAAATGTAGTAGAAAGGAACAAGAAATGTGAATACAATAGTGGGAGAGTAGAGCCCTAGATCTGATAGACTGATGGTATTTATAGGAAAAAAAAAAGAACAGCCTTGATTTGAATCAATACAACAACTTCACAAAATTTGTATCATGCTATGATATTAAGAACTCATGAGTAAACAGAAAAATATGTAGAAAGGTAGACATGTTAAAAAGGGATGCTATATTAAACCTGGAAGGGATCTTAAAAGCCATTAAATCCAAAACCCAATTTTAATATATGAGGAAAGTGAGGAATAAATTTTAACCAACTAGATGAGAGTCACATAGCTAATGTGTCTGAAATAAGATTTGAAATTAAGTGTTTCTGACTCCAAATCTATCCTAGCTATCCTACATGTATCCTTACAGACCATATGCAATACAAATTATAATTATCAAAGGGAATTTGAATAAAAGATGCAAACCTGACATTAAATTAAAATATCCTAAATAATGAACCAAAGAACAAATGAAGCAACAAATTATACTTAAGAAACTGAGAGCAAAACACCATACCAAAATTTATGTTACCAGCTGACATCCTTGAAGAATTTTTTTTCCTATCTGAAGATTTATGTCAACAAATAAGAAAAAAATAAAACTGTGTTGGTGATTCTTTTACCAATCAACAACCAATGATTGATAATGCCAAAATGAGGTAAAAAAGAGGAAAGTATGAAAATGGAAAGAAAAATTTTTAAAAAGGAAAAGAATGATTAAACTGATAAAAACATTTTTAAAACATGAAACATTGATAAACCATTAGTTCACTAGAAAAAAGTAGAAGGGCCAAAGTTACCAAAGTCAGAAATAGAGGAATTTATAACATGTGGATGAACTAAAAATTATCAGAATTGACTATGCACCCTTAACTGAAAATTTAATTAAAATGCATTAATATCTGCAAGGATACAAAATACCCACATAAGACCCAGTAAATTTATAATTTAATCTCAAATAGAAAGAGAACAAACTATAAATTAATTCCCAAGTTGTTGTTGGAAGGATAGGACTCTGTGACCAGATGTGTATAAAAGTTAATTACATTACATTTTTAAAGAATGAGTTCTTGAGGTACACACATTCTCAAAAGTAGAAAAAGAAGACACTCTATTAAGGGCTTTCTGAGGCAAATATGGTCCTTATCAATTTCACTAATGAATATTGATGAAAATGTTTAAATGGAATAGTAGCTAATAAACTGGGTCAATATTTCAAGACAGTTAATTGAAAATGTCCAAGTTTGATGCAAGGATGCTTTCACATTCAGAAATCAATGTAAATAATAAAGAAAACAAAATATAATTATAACAATATGAGTAGATGCTAAACTTGTGATTTCATTATTAAAGAGAACTCCCATATAAGTTAACCCTGTCTACCAATGTAAGTTGGAACGTTTCTTCAATTTATAATCTAAGCACTGCCTATAGAACCCACCTCGTCCTTAGCTACATATCTTGTATTAAGGAAGGACACAAGCCTTAGCTTTCTTGGCTTTGATGAAAGCTATTTTCCATTACTCCACACTACATATTTGATTATAACAACAGATATAGGGGGAAAAACCTTCCTCCAAATACATTTATTTTTAAAATAGTAAAAACACACAATCGTACCTTTCTTGAAAATGACCAAATTGAAGGGTTTACATAATTTGAAACAGAGTAACACTGGAAGCTTTTCCATAAAGAACATGGGTGAAACAAGGATGTTTACTCTTGCTGTGATTATTTGATATAATCCTAAAAATGCTACTGTAATATTTCAAAAGAACTATGATCTCTTTAATGTGTATATTCTTTCCTACAATGTATATCACAATTCATCTGTGCCTCATCCTGAGCATCATCTCACCACTTTCTTCCTCCCCTCCAGACTCCTCCCACCCCAATAAGTTTACCACAGGGAGTTCACTGTTATATTGATGGTCTTCCTTTTATTCTCCAGCCATGTAATTGAAAAGTAAGAGCTTATAAAGTTCATGTTCTTACAATTGTAAACAGGGATGAAAATTATTTTTAAAATCTCTACAGATAAAGATTATTACAAAAGAAAAAATGAACAATTTGAATTTTCTAACGCTCAAAAACTCTTTGCACAGACAAAATCAATTTGACTAGGATCAGAAATAATGAATGGTTTGGGAAAAATTGTAGCCTTAAACATTTCTTACTCTTTGCTCTCAAGAATTTTACAGTCTAGTGGAGGACACAACGTGAAAACAGATAAATACAACACAAGTTAAATACAGGATGAATTAGGAAATAATTAACAGAAAGAAAGCACTATAATTAATAGGGATTGTAAAATGTTTTGGTAAAGGATGAGAGATGTTGCAAAGGTGAAATTGACAGGCCTTAGCCATAGTTAATGGGGGGGGAGGGGTGGAAGTGAGGAGTCCAGGATGACGCATAGATAGCAAACCTGAAGGACTGGTATGATGCGGCTGCTTTGAACAGTAATAGGGAAGATGAGGTGGAGGCAGGGGAAGTGTTAAGGGGGAAAGATTATGAGTTTTATTTTGGACATATTGAGTTTAAGATAGCTACTGCACATTTAGTTCAAGATGTCTAAAAGGTAATTGGAGAGGTGAAACTGGGGTCAGCAGAGAGCTTGGGGCAGTATTGGTAGATCTGGAAATCACCAGCATAAAGATGAGAAAAGACCATTGGATTTAGCAAATAAGAGATTAATACCCATCAAATTAGCAAACATGGTGAATGATTGGAAAAAAAATGTAGAGATAAAGAAAAACACGAATCTTAATTCAATGTTGTCATATCTATTAATTTTCACAATTTAGTATTGGAAGTCATATTAGAATTTTAATGATTATTATATGTTTATACTTGACCCAGAAATCACACCATTGTCTCTATGTACTGAACAGATCATTGTCAGTAAGAAAAGAAAGACCCATTGCAACCAAAATATTCATAGCAAGAAGTACATGCTATAGTAGCAAAAAACAGAAAAGCAAATTTTGTGTCTTATAATTGAGAAATTGCTGAACAAATTGCATTTATGAATGTTACGGAGTGTGATTGTTCTATGAGAAATGACAAATACGAGGATTTCAAAGAAATATTATGAGACTTTGGGAGATAGTGCGGTAGAGTGTCTCTAGAGGCAGAGAACCTGGACCCAAATTCTATTTCTATCATTATCTGTGTAATTCACATGTGAATTAATCTCCCTGGGCCTTGGTTTCCTTTTTCATGAAATGTGGAGGGTTAGACTTAATGGTCTCTGTTGTCCTTCCATTTTTAGATCTATGATTTGGTAGCTTGGTATTATTTGGTATGAACAGATATAGATTAAATAACTTATAATAATTAATGCAATAATGTAAATGAATACAATATTAAACAGTAACAAAGCTGAGAAAAAATAAAATGTTTGTACAAAAATATTTAAGGTAAAATATGCAGCTTTCTTTTTCTCTTAACAAATGAAAAACTCCAAATTAGGAAGTAACATATCTTGTCAGTCACGTTCATTGTTTCAAGCTGTTCTGCATATTTATTCAGTGTAAATTATTTTCAGGAATTTTCATGTATTTGCTAGGATGAGTATCTCATTTAAAAATGTACCAGTAACAAATTTAGGAAGGTAAAATAGTGAAGAATACGAAAGATCTCCTGCATAGGAGACAGGAGAAGGTTGTGCCAATATTCCAAGGAAGAAAAGGATAGATTCAAATGATAAGTTAGTTAGCTTTGCTTCAATCCCTGATAAAATTCTAGAGTCTGTTATTAAGGGAAAGGTTTTTGTACATATAAAAGGGAATTGAAGATCACAAAATTGCCAGCATGGTTTCAATCAAGAACAGGTCATTTCAGACTAACCTAATTTTCTTTTTATGACAGGGTTATGAGACAGGTGGATTAGAAATGTAATAGATAGAGTTTACCTAGATGTCAGGAAAACCTACCCAATACCAAGAAAGGACGGGGCCCAAAAGGCACAGAAGGGAATTTCAATGATATATCAAATGCAGTAAAGAAGCATAATACATCATTTGACTGAGACCTGTATATCTGCAAGGGAAAAATTATCTCAAGGACAGTTAGGGAGGAAGTGAACATAGTTGAGGTCTAACAAATACAAGATTCTTGGGAGCAAAATGATGAAGTGAATTTATTGAAGACCACCATGAAAGTGCACAGAAAAGGCTGAAGAGCCTTCAAGCTTATAAAAATTTTTTTTAAAGCTTTATTGATCCGTTTTGTTTTAGCATTATGAACATTTATGGATTACTCTGACTTTAGGAGAGGTCTCTTATAACAATGTAAAACTGTTAAGTAAAACTAAAAATACAATGTCATCATTTGAAAGTACCTGTAATATTTCATAGTTGTAGCACCTCTTACTCCTTTTAAAATAATTATCAAAAATCTCTTTTCTCTCCCTCTTGCTCATAAAGGTTCTAGGATATAAAACCAGAAGACAAATACCTGTAAAAATTGGTGATTTTGTAGACATACAAACAGAGTGGGATAGGTTTTATCATAGGGGGAATGAGATGAGAATAAGTACCTACTGTGTACTGGGCACCATGCTAAACATTTTACAAATGTCGTCTCATTTGATCCTCACAATAACCCTGAAAGGCAGGTGCTGTTATAATCTCCATTTTACTGTTGAGGAAATTGAAGCAAACAGGGATTAAACAACTTAATCAGGGTCATATAGCTAGTAAGAGTGTGATTTTCACACACACACCACACACACCACACACACCACACACACCCTGAAGGAGAGTAGACTATGAATTCAGGAAAGGAGGAGATTGGTTTTAGGTGATAGAAGGAGGTTTGTCAGATATACAGCCTGCAGAGGCCCAGAACACGCTGAAGTAAATCCTAAAATTTAATTGTGAAATGTTTAACAAATTAAATAAAAAATAATAAAACATAGATAATATATTTTAAAACTAAGTCATTATACTTCATGCAGGGTTCTCTGTTTCTATTTATGTTTGTCCCCAGTGGTTTAAAGCATCTGGCAAAAAATCGGCAGAGTTGAACTGTACTAAAGCTTTTTTTCAGGAGAATAAGCTCATTGAGTCTGCACACCAAGGGGCAGATACATACTTGAACTGTAAAGTATCCAAGTTCTGTTGTTTTCAGGGGTGATGGTGAGAGGGTGTGGGAGAGCATGACTATTCAGAAGTAAACCAGTGATAACAGATTCGACATTACGTTTAATTACATTATTGTGGACAAGATGAAGATGTTCAGATTAAATGCTTAGGTAGATACATGTAGATCTGGTTAAATTACTGGACCTAAAGAATCATGCTTAATGAAGGCACCAATGCCTTATGAAGGTCCTTTAGTGGAGTGGCCCAAATATTTTATATGGACTTACTAGAATTATGTTTTTCAGCAGTGCTTTGAATGAAGTCAAATTTTCGGATGGCATGCATACAGGAGTTAAAACTTTGTATTACAGGGGGCGGAGCCAAGATGGCAGCTGGAAAGCAGGGACTAGCGTGAGATTCCCACCAAGTCCATCCAAAAACCTATAAAAAATGGCTCTGAACCAATTCTAGAACTGAGGAACCACAAAAGAGCAGAGGGAAGGAGGGCTCCAGCCCAGGACAGCCTGAATGGTCTCCGGGGAATTTGCACAGAGCTGGTAATGGAGTGGAGCAGAGCAGAGCCCAGTGTGGGCAGTGCAGACCAACCAGAACAGGAGCCGGGCGGAGCGTACCCTAGCACCCTGAATCAGTGAGCTGTGGCAGTTACCAGACTTCTCAACTCACAAACACCAAAGACAACAGAGAAGAACTTCAGAGCCCACAAAATAGTGGAGGGAAGCAGGACACTAGCCCAGGACAGCCTTGATGGTCTCTGGGTAAGGTCTATCTTGCACAGAGCTGGGAGTGGAGTGGAGCAGAGCAGAGCCCAGCGTGAGCAGCGTGGACCAACCAGACCAGAAGTCAGCCTGCCCTAGCCCCTGAATCAATGAGCTGTGGCAGTTACCAGACTTCTTAACCCACAAACACCAAAGACAACAGAGGTTAATGGGAAAAGCTGCTGGAGACAGGGAGTTTGCAGTTTGGCCACTGCCCCTGGGGGCAGTGGAGGTGGGGCAGCTACAGAACTACAGCTGCAGTTGCTTCTGGCCCCAGGCCCACCTGGTGAGAGGAATTAAGTGGCAGATCAGAGCAGGAATGCAGAGCCTGCTGAAGATCTAAGTCCAGTCTGGGTTGGGGGTTCTTGGGGAAGGAGTGCTAGTGTGGCAGAGCTGGCGCATCCCCCCAAACTTGAAACATAGAACTCTCTACAAGCAGTCATACCCCGCTGAAAAACTCAAGGGTCAAGTAAGTTGGCTGGGAACATGCCCAGGTAATGAAAATGCACCCAGATTGAGTCTCAGACTCTGGAATCCTTCTTTGGTGACAAAGAAGACCAAAACATACAGCCAGAAGAAATCAACAAAGTCAAAGAGCC